>SJYC01123059.1:0-35366 GCA_006408675.1 Madoqua kirkii
AAAAAAAAAAAAAACTCTGGGGTAATCTGCTTTATTGGAAAGAAATACAACTTTGTGTTCCTTTGTCATTCCCAAAGGGATGCTTCTATGTGACAGGCTAATCACCTGCAAAATTATCGTGAGGAGCTGGCTCTTAGTTACATACAAGCAGAACGGCATTCAGAGCATCTTCACATGGTTGGTTTTATAACTCAAGAAAGACTGCTCTGATTTAGCTTATTTTTCCAATTCAAACTCGGGAGATAATGGAACAAATGGATACTGCTACCTGTCAAATGAGAGGGAAAGAGAACCACAGGAAACAAGTCTTGGGTAATCAATCCGGGCTTCTCACACTGAGGCATGGAGATCGTATAATCATTGTGGGGGCCAGAGCATAAAGCATAAGGCTCTTGAGTATTTTTATATAGAAGACGTTACTCTTAAAATACTGATGATGTGCCAGCGCCGGTAGATTAAGTACTCCCTTGTACAGCGAAGTTGCACACATCACTCATGCAGATTGCTCACTGTGGTCTCGCTTGGTCTCTGTTTTCTTTTTCTTTGAGGTCCAAGAAACATCCCCACCACCGCCCTAGCAAAGCTTTTAATGGAAAATTTTTATGAGGAAACCAGTCTCCCCACTATTTTCTCCCGCACACACCATCTGCCTTGGCTCACCCGGATGCACAGAGGCTCCAAAATCCACTGAAATAAATCTGTGGTGTCTGTACAAGCAATTCTCAAAGAACACAACTTTACAGTTCTGTGGCCCCTACCAACCCCTTCGTATTAACAACTGGGCACTGCTTTCAAGGTTTCTCTCAGACCTGATGGTGTGAAATTAAATTTTTAGCTCACTGCTTTCCCAGATCTAATGCTAACCCCTGGTTCTGGGATGTCCTGACCCAGAGCGTTTTCCCAAGACAAGATGCTGAAGGCACATATGGCTGCTTCTTGCAGGCACCAGCAAAAAAGCTGCTGGATGGCCCTCTGACTTGTTTGTTTGTACAGAGCACGTGCTCTGAGGCTTAGGTTTTCAGTAGATCTCCCAAGCATACAGGGTGCAATACTGCTCTCTTTCTCCTTTGCTCTCTCAGCCCAGAGATGCGCCCACACTGCTGCGCACCTCAGCCCAGGATGCATCAACAGACAACTTGCTGTGTGTGGCTGGGAAGATCAATTACAAACCAACATCCTCACATATCAGCAAGGAGGTGGCCGAGGATCAGATGAGAGATACTGCTCTGCTAATCACCTACTGTGAGCCACTGGCCAAGTGGCTTCCCCTCGCTGAGACCGTCCCCTCTTAATGAGGATGAATACTCACCTCTCTATGTTGGTAAGAGAATCGCTTGTTCATTCCTTCAACAAATATTTACTGAGCACTCTATTAGTTTTCTACTGCTGCCCGAACAAATCATCACAAATTTACTGGCTTCAAACAACACAACTGTAACTACATTTAGTGCGGCAGAAGTCCAACAACAGTCTCACTGGGCTAAAATCAACTGTCAAGAGGGCTACCTTTCCTTCTGAAGCCTCCAATGGAGAATTCATTTCCTTGCTTGTTGTAGCTTCCAGAGGCCGCTGATGCCTTGGCTTGTGGCCCCTTCTCCCGTGTACTGCAAAGCCAGCAATGGCTGGTTGATTCCTTCTCATGTTGCCATCTTTCTGGTTCTCTGCAGCCAGGAACGGTCTCAGCTTTTAAGGACCTGTGTGATTAGACTGGGCTCACCTAGATAATCCAAGATAATTTCTCTTCTCGAGGTCCTAATCTTAATTCTATCTGCATAGTTCTTTTGCCACGTAAGGTGACATATTAACAGGACCTGAGAACTGAGGCATGGAAATCTATGGGGGTCCTTATTCTGCCTATCACAAACACACACTCTATACACGCATGCTCAGTCATGTCTGACTCTTTTGTGATCCCATGGACTGTAGCCCAGCAGGCTCCTCTGTCTATGGGATTTTCCAGGCAGGAACATTGGACTGGGTTGCCATCTCCTCCTCCAGCGGATTTACCTGACCCAGGGATCAAACCAACATCTCCTGCATTGGCAGGTGGATTCCTTACCACTGAGCCACCTGGGAACACTCTGTATACATCAGTGAACAAAAGCAAAGTCCCTACTTCAGGTAGTAAACATTCTAGTGGGTGGGGAGAAACAACAAACACTTAAAAAATAAAAAGCAAAGTGTTCAGTATGTTAGATGCTCTGTGTACTGTGGAACTGATATCAACAAAAGAAGGTAAAGAGGAGTATCAGGGTCGGGGGACAGACTCTAGTACTAAAGATGGTGGAAATATATATTAGAGGGTAGAATGCATGAAGCTGAGATCATTAAAGGGGTGCAATGATCAGGAAATTAAAAGGCCATTAATTTTCAAAAATAGAGTTAAAGGATCTAGCACATAATCACTCATGTTTCCCTTTTAACAGTGATGATTTTCCTATGAAGAACCCTAGTTAAAGTTTGTCCCTTTGATTCGAAGAGTGGAGTACCTGGCCCAGTATGAGACAAGTTTTAAAGCATACTGATGGAAGTATGCTGAAGTTTGGTAGAAGAGTGCAGAGGTCCAGCCCTGCAAATGACTGGCTGTGAGACCTGGAGACACCAATTTCCTTCTCTGGACCTCAAAGATTTCCTAGATTGACTGGCACTTACCCTGGGAACTTTACACTATTTGGAGAATAAAGATCAGTATGTGTAATCAAAAAAAGAGTGGTAGTAGCATAAAGACAGAACTACAGACTGAAAAAGTAGAAGAGAGAGGCCAAAAATAAACCCTTGCATATACGGTCAAATATTAAGAACTTACATAACTCAACAACAACCAAAAACAAATAACCAAATTTAAAATGGGCAGGGACTTTAGACATTTTTTTTCCAAAGAAGACATATGAATGTCCAGCAAGCATATGAAAAGATGTTCAATATCACTCATCATTAAAGAAATGCAATGGGATACCACCTGACATCCATAGGAATGGCTCCTAGTTAAAAAAAAGAAAAAGAAAAAAAGAGTAATAAGCATTGGCATGAATGTAGAGGAAACTGCTGGAGCACGTGTGCACTAATTATGGAAGTATAAAATGGTTAAGTTACTATGGAAAAACAGCATGGTATTTCTTAAAAAAGCTAAAAATAAAATCATTGTACTACCCAGTAATTTTGGTTCTGTGTATGTATCCAAAAGATTTAAAACCAGAGTTTTGAGGAGGTATTTGTATACTTGTGTTCATCTCAGCATTTTTCAAAATAGCCAACAGTGGAAGCAACCCAAGTGTCCAACAATGGATGAATGGATAAAAAAAATGTGGTACTTACATACAGAGGAATATCATTTAGCCATAAAAAAGGAAATTCTGACACAGAACATGGATAAAACTTGAGGACATTATGCTAAGTGAAATAAACCAGACCCCAATAAACAAATAGTGTGTGACTGTACTTATATGAGGTACTCAGAATAGTCAAGTTCATGGAAACAGAAAGTGAAATGGTGGATGTCATGGGCTATGGGATAGGAGAAATCACAATTCTTTACTGCATTCTGCAAGAAAAATAGTTCTAGAGACTGGCTGGTTGCACAAGAGTGTGAAGATCCTCAACACTTAAAAATAGGCAGGATGGTAAATTTTACAGTTATGTGCATTTTGCTATAATAAAATTTTTAAATTTAAAAAACAGTAATGTAAGATCAGTAAGGAATACCCATGTAGGATGTTTGCAAATCATGTTAGAGCTGTAAGCACTGCCTCCGTGCTCTGACATGCTCTTTGGTAAGTGATGGGTTTTACAGAAGCACATACTGGCTCCCAGATCTTCCATGACACAGCACACAAAATGAGATGACTGCCCATGGTTCACAGTAGTCGCAGGACACCATTTTGCAAGATCTCTGTGGCCGACTTTCTTCTTCCCCCTGTCCAGATGAAGTATTGATGGATTACTATTACTCAAACATTGCAAATCAACACAAGTAAAATATGGTACCATGTTTTGAAACAGGAGAATTAGTGCAACACTGAGTCTAGATGTTTCAATAAATTCTTTCCTGGATTTATGTTAGCTCCCTTCAGTTTTTCTGAATTTCAGAGAAATTCAGAAGACTTGGCTTGGTCACAGACTTGGCTGAGCCTGTGTACAACAAGATGTGTGGTTGAAATGAGCTTTACAAGTTTATTTCTCTGTGCAGGCTCTGGGCATAAGAAAATCACCTTTTGCATCATTTGTAATGCATTCATTCAACAAACGTTCACTTAGCAACTACCATATGCCAGCTCTAGCTGGTAATTAAGACACAGCCTCTGCCTTCCAGGAGACTCATAGAGTTGAGGCATCAATGACAAAGACCTGTGATTACGTTTCACAAGTGTGGAATCCAGAGGCAGGAGATAGCATGACATACTCCAGGAAAGAGTAAATACCTCAGTAAGAGTGGAATTCAGGCTTCATGCCAGCAAAAATGAAAAAGAAGGGGCTAAAAAGTTACTGGGTTAGAATGCAGTGCAATTGAACTCCAGCCAAATGGCAGTGTTTCCCATTAAAGATGTTCCCAAAATTTTCAAGGTGCCATGGAGGTGGCCCATTGATGCTTCTCTGATTTTATTTTGCTTCCAAAGAAATGGGTGGTTCATTGACCGCTCCCTTTGGGAGGGATTTATCGGTGTCCTCAGCCTCCTCTTGAGAGATGCACATTCCAGAGAGTTAAGAGCATGGGTTACAGTCAGCAACAGTCAAGGCTTCGATCTGAACTGTGTCTGCCACCCCTTGGCTGTGAGGTATTGGGTGACTGACTGAACTGTCTAGTGTCTGTACATACAGAACTGTATATACACTAGTGTCTGGTGTCTGTATATACAGCATAACGAGGGGGAGAGGACGGCTCCTACATTACTGGATTGCTGTGTAGTTTACACGAGGAAGTCGGTGTCATGTGCTCAGCACTTTGTAAATGGCATGGTATTCATCCATTCATTCACTCTTTCATCAGGCATTTAATAGGCACTTTCCAGACATGACCGGGGGGAGAGGGCATGTTAAAGATAAAGCAGAGTTCGCAGTTTCAAAAAGCCTCCAGACTAGTGGGTCAGATAGACATAATTACACAGGACAATAGCATGTCAACGTGTTTCCTCTCTCCACCACTTAGGCCCCTTGGAAGGAGGGTCTTGTCTAGTTTATCTCCATAAAAAGAATGGCACAGAAGTCCTAGCAACTTCAATAGAGTCCACAGTTCTTTAAGGATAAGCCTCAAAAACTGGTGAGAAAAGAACCAGAGAGTGACTAGAACTTGCTGTGTTTCCTATATTCTAGAATAGAAAACAGAATCTGTTAGAACTAAAAAGGAACCTAGAGACTCGTTCCCTTTCCAGATGGACACAGAGCACACGAGTCACCAAGGGTCACTCCATTTGGCTCAGTGCTTGCTTCCGAGATGCGGCGCTTTCCCCTCTTCAGACGCAGCCTCATTCCTCATTATCTTCTCAAGTATGTACTTTTCTGTGTTTCATCGTGACAGAATGTCATTTCCACACCAGTCCTCAAATGGAGAAGGAATACCAACAACTGTCTGCTGGTTCTACCCCCTTTCTACCTTCTAACATGTGAAGCCCTGCAGTCCACATAGCATTAAGCTGGAGAAAAGTCCAGCTCTCTCTTCCTTCAGGAGCAAGTTTGTGAGTTGCCTTTGGATCATCTGGGCTCTATCACTCCCGGAGGCCACAGAAAATTTCCTAGGGGCCTGGCTGGGAAGGCACAGGGATCACAGCAGTGGCCTCAGCATGAATGGTCTAACTCTATTTTCTAAAGACACCATCCAGCTCTCCATTCCCCCCTCCACCCCTTTGAAATTGAGAGTAAGGCTCTCAATTTAGACAAAGGTTTGTGCCTGGCTCTTCCACTTACTAGGTGAGATTTCAGGCAAGTCATTTAACCTCCCAAATCTGAGTTACCTTATCTGAAAAATAAGTCTCATACCACCCACTTCTGTAAGCCTGAGGTGTAGTTCTGAAGTCTGACTAAGATGCTACGTGTAAAGAGGCAGCACAGGACTGGGCAAGGGGCAATGCTGTTAGCATCAGAAAAGTATCAGCATTACACTTTATCCAAAAGAGGCAGCAGAAATTCTCATTGGGCCATCTCTGACTTTTGAACTTCATACATTTGCTTTTAGTGATAAAAAGTACTGTTACCAAAGCATGTATACACGCATACACACAAAAACCATCTCTTTTCTAAACATCACAGTAACACTGTAAACCATGAGGAAACTAAGGATCAGAGGTCAAATATCTGGCAGCAGGTCGCTCTGCTAGAAAAACAAAGAACAAATTTGAAGTGAGGTATTTGCAAGGACTGCCCACATTTCATCAGCTATAGATATATTCACTCCACCCTCTTCCTCATGTCCTGTAACATTCTGAACAAAAGCTTCAAAGGTTTACTTGCTGTCCATTTCCCGGATCTCAAAGAATCACTGGAGGCCCCTCCCAACCAGAACCCTTCCCCTCATGCAGGGAAGACCTCTCATCTTCCCTCACACATTTCTTCCTGGGGGACATGGGCATTCATACATGTGAGTGCTTCCCCGTCTAAGTAAACAAACCCTGAGATTGGACGTCTGTCCACAAAGAAGACCCTCCACCCACCCACCCAATGTCTGTTAAACAACATCCCTGTCCTTAGACAATGTTTCTCCTCTGACCAGCCTAGCAGTCCTGATTCACCCAGAACAGCACCCATCACCCTAGACAGCTTAGTTCCTTGTGCTAAAACTGAAACAGGCTTCTCTTCTGCCGGAGTTCCTCAGGCGTTCGGTATCTCATGCTATTTGTGCTCCCAGATCCGCGCGCAGGTTTTCTTCCCTAGAATGGTGAGATTTCCTTGAACTCCTCAAAGCTCCTTTGTACCCCCTCTTCTTCCTCAAGCTGCCTCAGACTGCCCACCAGCTCCATTTCAAGCGCCAGGCTCCCTCCCCTCTCCTGCGTCTCTCCACCCTCTGCAGCTGGGGTCCCACCTGCAGCTGGCCTGCCCTCTTCCATCATGCTTTAGTCTCAGCCTCTGTCTTTTCTCTGAAGGCTCTTCTCCTCTCCCCTTTCTTTCCTCTGTGCATCTCAGACAAAGATAGGCCTCTGTGAAGTGAACAAGTGTGCCCAGCTCCCCATCCACACAGCTCATTTCCCCTTCTGCTTTTCTCCTTAGGTTCCTTGTTTATCCCTCACTACCATATCACTTTCCTTCCCCCTGACCCCTTATCTTGCATTATCACTGAATCCCACTTTCTCTCACAAACTGCTCCTTCCCTTGCCCACTCTGAAGGTGCAACATTATTTCAAGACATGTCACCAGCTCTGCTTTGCTCCCTCTTTCCATCAGGGCCCTTGAAGCTGTTCCAGCTGTGTGTGCCTGCTTTTAATGTCATTCTTTTAGAAAAACTTCCAAAGATATTCTCTTATGCCATACGGGTAACTGTCGATTCATGCCTCAGCCCTTCATCTTGTTTTAAATAGGAAGCATCCTTGGAACCTCGTTCTGAGCACCCCAAACACACACATCCTCTCTTCCCCATTCCTGTTGTCACTATCCTGGCTCTGGTCCTAATTATTTCTCTCCGACACCCCTCACCCACATCTCTGACTTTTTTCTTGTCAATTTCCATCTGCCCTTCACACCCTCTGCTCAAGACTGATTCCAAAAGCAAATGTGATCAATTAATTCCCCAGATGACAAGGCTCCAATAGCTTCCTGTGACTTTCAAGGGAGTCTAAACTCTCCAGGATGGAGTGCGAGGCACTTCGGGAACTGGTCCCTCCCTGCCTCCGACTGCAAGCTCACATCCCTCTACCTACCTCCATCTAAGCTCACCACAGACAGTAATATGGGACCACTTTGTGGGTACAGCCAGGGGAAACACATTCTGGTAGTTCTTGCTGCCATGCCTCTAATATGATGTTCTTGTGTGAGAATGCCCATTTTAGACAGATAGATAATTGGATTGGCCAGAAAGTTTGGTTTTTTTGTAAGATCTTAGAAAAACCCAAACAAACTTTTGGCCAACCCCAATAACTCCTAGTAACTTTTCTCTTTCATCTCATTATCCTTCCAGCCTCAAGTCAACAAAGAATAGATGTAGGGAGGGAAGATGGCAACAAGCAACTGCAGGGTACACTCAGATAATTTCTAGACCAACAGATGACTTCTCAACCTGTATCAATTATAACTAAATTGTTCTTCAAATGAAAGAGAAGGTTGTAATAGCCCTATACTTCCCTTGACACATTCAATTGGATACCCAGCTGTCCCAAGATAAACCAGCATGGCAAAAAGAACAATAAAATAATAGCTAATTATTATTAGCTATTGATAATAATAATATCCAGAAACAATCAGAGTTCTTTACCTACATCAACTCACTTCTGCCTCAAAAAACAAGAGAGGAGGCAGTAATTTGCTCAAAGCCATACACCTTTTCATAGAGGGCCAGAGTGCAAACCACAAAGCCAGTGTTCTTAACCCTTACAACAATACTGCCTCTGTGATCTGCTATTTTAAGCAGTACTGTTAACACATACCAAACTTTCTTCAAGAAGTCTCAGTATAGACAATGAAGGTTTGGGTCCCGCATGGCCCCCTTAAATAGACTATAACATTCTTCCAGAAGCTCATCATACTAAAAAGAATATAGTGTTTGAATCAGAAGGCCTGATGGGATTCAAGTTCTATCTATATCACTCAGTAGTCATGTGGCCCTACGGCAAATCATTTAACTTGGTCTTCAATTTCCACCTGTACTGGAGATATTAACACCTACTCTCGTGGGAATGCTCCAGCGTATAAATGAGATAAAGTCTGTAAAAGTATATTGCAAAGGTACTCATTTCAATTCTAGCAGTTCTTGTCAAACACCAAAATATACATGATTATTTTCCTAATGTGAACATCACCTGCAACTCCTTAGCTCCTGGACACTGAAGTTCTGCACTGTGTCCTGAATTCATCCTCACAGTGCAAATAATCAGAGCACTGGATACTGTTAATATAATCTGTTTCAGGACCACAAAGTCTTATCCTATATGAAGTCACTTCTCCTTTCAAATTGTCCCCTTCAAGGATCCTACAAAGATGATTTCACCCTCTCCTCAAGAATGAGGTGAGGAGAAATCAAGGTGAAAGAGAAAGAAAAGCCAGCTTTGGTCCTTTTCATTTCATTTTTCAACCTACTGTGACCTTCATAATTTTCACTATTTTGCTATGTTTTCCCTCTTCTCCCAACTTTCTGTTCACAAACACGTACCAACCTTACTAACAGTTCAGTCACTCAGTTGTGTCCAACTCTTTGCAACCCCATGAATCGCAGCACGCCAGGCCTCCTGTCTATCACCAACTCCCGGAGTTCACTCAAACTCACATCCATTGAGTCAGTGATGCCATCCAGCCATCTCATCCTCTGTCGTCCCCTTCTCCTCCTGCCTCTAATCCTTCCCAACATCAGAGTCTTTTCCATTGAGTCAACTCTTTGCATGAGGTGGTGGAGTTTCAGCTTCAGCATCATTCCCTCCAAAGAAATCCCAGGGCTAATCTCCTTCAGAATGGACTGGTTGGATCTCCTTGCAATCCAAGGGACTCTTAAGAGTCTTCTCCAACACCACAGTTACTATAGCACAAGCTAATACCATTAAGGGTGTCTGCTCTCAGGATATCCAAGTACCCAGTTTTGGTTCTCCAGCTGTGGCCATTATTCCTTCTATATCTGCATGCCCCATGGCTCACATAACCCTCTCAAAGCATCCTTTTCATCTCTAATCATCCACACAATCATTTCCTGTAACTAACTTAAGTCCTTTAGTCATGTTCCTGGTGACCATGCTTTTCCTCCAGCCATGCAGGAGAAAGAAACTCATTGATGCTAGCCAGTAACGGAGCTGGGATCTGAACCCAGCTTCCTTGACCACAACCAAAACTCATTAAAGAATAACACATTAGCTCTACATTTTTAGTTTCAAGAATGTTTAGTAATTCACAAGTAACTAGCCTAATGACTATGCTTGGTCTCAGTATATCCACTTATTTAACTTCTATGCAGAGTACATTATGAGAAATGGTGGACTGGAAGAAGCACAAGCTGGAATCAAGACTGCCAGGAGAAATATCAATAACCTCAGATATGCAGATGACACCACCCTTATGGCAGAAAGTGAAGAGGAACTAAAAAGCCTCTTGATAAAAGTGAAAGAGGAGAGTGAAAAAGTTGGCTTAAAGCTCAACATTCAGAAAACAAAGATCATGGCAACTGGTCCCATCATTTCATGGCAAATAGATGGGAAAACAGTGGAAACAGTGTCAGACTTTATTTTGGGGGGCTCCAAAATCACTGCAGATGGTGACTGCAGCCATGAAATTAAAAGACACTTACTCCTTGGAAGGAAAGTTATGACCAACCTAGACAGCATATTGAAAAGCAGAAACTTACTTTGCCAACATAGGTCCATCTAGTCAAGGCTATGGTTTTTCCAATGGTCATGTATGGATGTGAGAGTTGGACTGTGAAGAAAGCTGAGTGCCAAAGAATTGATGCTTTTGAACTGTGGTGTTGGAGAAGACTCTTGAGAGTCCCTTGGACTGCAAGGAGATCCAACTAGTCCATTCTACAGGAGATCAGTCCTGGGTGTTCAGTTGAAAGGACTGATGCTAAAGCTGAAACTCCAGTCCTTGGCCACCTCATGGAAAGAGTTGACTCATTGGAGAAGACCCTGATGCCTAGAGGGATTGGGGCCAGGAGGAGAAGGGGACAACAGAGGATGAGATGGCTGATGGCATCACCAAGTTGATAGACATGAGTCTGAGTGAACTCCGGGAGTTGGTGATGGACAGGGAGGCCTGGCATGCTGTGGTTCATGGGGTTGCAAAGAGTCGGACACGACTGAGCAACTGAACTGAACTGAACTATGCTTGATAAGAGACAAAAGGGATACAAAATGAACACAGAGAAGTACTAACAAAGAAGAGGCTGCAACAGAAGCATCTGTTACTTCTGTATCACCTGTTGTGTAAAAAGGATGTATCACTAATGTATACAGTAATTCACAGGAGTTTCTTACAGAATCTATCATATGTAAGATAATCAAAAGGAACAAGCAAGTTGTGTTGTTGGCTGCTGTATCTTCAAGATCTCATTTGCGGTTTGGCATACGGGAGGTACACTGGAAATATCAGTTAATGAATGCTTCCATGTACTTTGCTAAGCTTGAATCTCTATGAGCATAGGTCCTGAATGTTTCTTGGTTCATTTACTTAACAACCATCATTTACTGAACATTTACTATGCTGGAAAACAGTTCATGAGCCCAGAGATGTCTTGATGCTAGCAGGTAAAAATAACTTCATGTAAGACATGGTTTTTCCATTAATCATGTATGGATGTGAGAGTTAGACCAAAAAGAAAGCTGAGCACTGAAGAACTGATGCTTTTGAAATGTGGTGTTGGAGAAGACTCTTGAGTGTCCTTTGGACAGCAAGGAGATCAAACCAGTTCATCCTAAAGGAAATCAGTCCTGAATATTCATTGGAAGGACTGATGCTGAAGCTGAAGCTCCAATACTTTGGCCACTTGTTGTGAAGAACTGACTCATTAGAAAAGACTGATGCTGGGAAAGATTGAAGGCAGGAGGAGAAGGGGATGACAAAGGATGAGATAGTTGGATGGCATCACTGACTCAATGGACATGAGTTTGAGCAAGCTCCCAGAATTGGGAATGGACAGGGAAGCCTGGCGTGTTGCAGTTCGTAGGTTTACAAAGAGCTGGACACAACTGAGCAACTGAACCGAAACACTGAACTGAACTGAAGACAAGTGAAGCATTAATTGGCCCATGTATTCTATATAGGCAGAGGAAAAAATATACACAGGTATACAAAGAGGATACAACTTTATGTTGCTGGAAAACTGCATTTTTAAAGTAAAATACAAGGACTTCCCAAGTGCTCCAATGATTAAGACTCTGCTTCCACGCTAAGCGTCATGGATTCGATCTTTGGCGGGTGAATCTGTATGTGCAAGGCCAAAAGAAATAGGCTTTAAAAAAAACTTGAACAGGGAATAAAGATGTCAACTTAAAAAAAGTCAGAAATAAAGTAAAACGCAGTGTTCATGCCAAAAGTAACTCCAATCACAACTCTTATTGTTTATTGCTCCTTATAACATACTCCCTTTATTTGGAGTAAAAACCAAGATGTGTGAGAGGGTTTGGGCATGTTCCAGAAGCAGCCAGAAGATCAATGTGGTTCAAGGTACATGCACGTGGGCCTGGGGAGGCGGAGGTAAAGACAACAGGGTGCTTGCACGCATGCTAAGTTACTTCAGTTGTGTCTGACTCTGAAACCTTATGGACAGTAGCCCGCCAGGCTACTCTGTCCATGGGATTCTCCAGGCAAGAATACTGGAGGGCCCTGCCATGCCCTCCTCCAGGGGACCTTCCAGATCTGGGAGGTCTGTGAAGTCCAGGGAGCACTGTGCTGGTCTATAAACCAAGGAAACTTGATTTTCCCGATACTCCCCCTAGAGAGAGTCTGGGGCTGGAGGATGAGCAAAGGCCCTGGAGCGAGTCCCCGGGGCTATACAGTCAGCATCAGCCTCGTCCTCCCTGTGTGACCTCTGGCAGGCTAACTCCTAGGCCTCAGTTTCTTATGCAAAATTTGGATGATAATAATAGTACCTAACTCAATGGGTGCTATGACACCTCAATGATCTTTTAGAATCATGCCCGATGACTAAATACTAGCAATAATAATCCACCTAAACCAAAGCCATTACTGACTCCTGATTTACTAAAAGAATATTTTGTTTTCCCAAAGTTCCACTTGAGCATAAGAATCTGATTCAGGCAAGCATTTCAGAAACTGCCTGTAATTGATGCTTATATTGATTATCAACAAGATAGATCAGGGGTCTGCCACCTCTGACCTGTGGACCTAATCTAGTTCACTGTCTGTTTCTGTAAGTCTTATTAGAACATATTTATTCATATGTTCTGCTACTCGTGTGGTGGTTACTTTTGAGCTACAGAGGCAGAGCTAAAGAGTAGCAACAAAGCCCCCATAAAGACCCAATGAGCTGCCAGGCTGAAAATACCTACTATCTGGTTCCTTTCAGAAAAAGTATGCTGGCCCCTGAGATAGATGACTGAATGATATATATAGATGACATCCACACAGAGGAGACATGAGAGCAAAATAAACACATGTATCCATAATCCAAAAACCTGATTCAAGATTTTGCTCCTAAATCTTTCCTGCTTTGGCTATTAGCTTAGACAAGTGGTTCTCAGTGTCTTGCCCTCTTGTGATTTGCTTATATGAGAGGGTTTATCTGTCAGCCTTTATCAAAGGTGGTGCAGAAAGAGAACAAATTTGAGACCTTTGTCTTAGATCTTACCAGACAATTCGGGCCGACTCAGGTAGAGCTTTATTCAAAGCAATCATTTCACTAACACAGGTCAAATTACTTTCCCCTTTTTCTATCAGACCAACGTCAGACCCAATGGGCCTTGTGTTGCAAAGACAAACTGCTGAAAGCAAAGACCTTCGAAAACCAATAGAAACACACAGTTACATTAGCCTCTAGTCCTGAAGTACAAAAACAGCCTTTGTGGTTGTCTGAAATACAAGAGATCTCAATCGCTGTTTACTGAACCTTAAACCTTGACAAAAGAGGTTACTTTCAGGTCCTGAACTAGCTTCAGATTTATCCTTTCCTTAACAAAAGAGACTGAGCTGGATGAATCTCTTCCCTTTTGCTATTTTAGAATTAGAGATTAGAGAAGAAGGAAATGGCTTTCAATGAAACTTCTTTGCAGGTGCCTCTGGAAAGCAGGGATTGCCCATGCCCTCAGAGCAGTATGTTCAAAATGGTTTCTGTGAACACTATTTTAATAGGCATTCTGTAAGAATAGGGAGGGGTTTCATGTCCATAAAAGCTCAAAGCATTTTGTTTTCTATGCTTCTTTCCAGTGCGAGTTCGCCAAGTCTTTACCTTGCGCATTATGAACCGCAAGATGGGAGACCCCATGGGCAGTTTCCCAAACTTACTTGATCAAAGAAAGCCTTTATGGGTCTGATTTTTCTTGGAACGTAGTTTAGGGAACATGGTCTTTAGATAATGAAAAAGTTTACTGCAAGATGCGACCTACTTTTAGATACTCTCTTAGAAACAGTTACTTATTAAAAACTGGTTGTTTTTTTTTGCCATTCTGCTTGTTAAAGGAGCAAATAATTATTAATATACAAGCGAAACCCTATATTATCACTAAGCCATGGGAAACAACTTCTATGGAAGCAGGATTCCCAAACCTCAAGCTTGCAAACTGCCTCTCAGCTATCAAACTGGATACCACATATCATTGGTAACTTAAAGCAGGAATAAATAAATGTTTCTTAAGCCATTACTGCAGGACAAGAACTGCTTGACATGATACAGCATTTAATCTCCAGAACAACATTGCATGTGAAAATTTCAGTTCAGTTCAGTTCAGTTGCTCAGTCGTGTCCGACTTGAAACCCTATATTATCACTAAGCCATGGGAAACAACTTCTATGGAAGCAGGATTCCCAAACCTCAAGCTTGCAAACTGCCTCTCAGCTATCAAACTGGATACCACATATCATTGGTAACTTAAAGCAGGAATAAATAAATGTTTCTTAAGCCATTACTGCAGGACAAGAACTGCTTGACATGATACAGCATTTAATCTCCAGAACAACATTGCATGTGAAAATTTCAGTTCAGTTCAGTTCAGTCGCTCAGTCGTGTCCGACTCTTCATGACCTCATGAACTGCAGCACGTCAGGCCTCCTTGTCTATCACCATCTCCCAGAGTTCACTCAGACTCACGTCCATCGTGTCAGTGATGCCATCCAGCCATCTCATCCTCGGTCGTCCCCTTCTCCTTCTGCACCCAATCCTTCCCAGCATCAAAGTCTTTTCTAATGAGTCAATTCTTCTCATAAAGTGGCCAAAGTACTAGAGTTTCAGCTTTAGCATCATTCCTTCCAAAGAAATCCCAGGGCTGATCTCCTTCAGAGTGGACTGGTTGGATCTACTTGCAGTCCAAGTGACTCTCAAGAGTCTTCTCCAACACCACAGTTCAAAAGCATCAATTCTTCAGCACTCAGCCTTCTTCACAGTCCATCTCTCACATCCATACATGACCACAGGAAAAACTATAGCCTTGACTAGACGGACCTTCGTTGGCAAAGTAATGTCTCTGCTTTTGAATATACTATCTAGGTTGGTCATAACTTTTCTTCCAAGGATTAAGTGTCTTTTAATTTCATGGCTTAGTATTTCCATTTTGCAGATGAAGAAGCTGGGGGGCAGAAAGTAACCTTGCCAACTACAAAATAACCAGCATTGAACTTATGTCTGGTTCAATCTATTTTTGGGTCTCATAACAGTTGTCCCAAGCACTTTATTTTTATTGAAATATGGCTGATTTACAATGTTGTGAAAGTTAGTTTCAGGTGTATAGCTAAGTGATTCAGTTACACACATACACACATGATTTTTCAGATTCTTTTCCCTTATAGGTTATTAAAAATATTGAGTATTGTCCCTGATGACATACAGTAAGTCAGTCACTGTTGGTTATCTGCTTTGTATATAGTTGTGTGTATCTAAAAGAATTCTCTGTGATGATGGAAATGATACATACTGTTCTCCCCACTAAGGTAGCCACCAGCCACATAACACAACTGATTCCTTGAAATGTGGCTAGCATACTGAGGAACTGGATGTTTTATTTTAATTAATTTACACTTAAAGAACCACAGGTGTTCCCCTATCATACTGGAAGAGCATAGAACAAGAGCATTGATACATACAGTGTCTGCTTGACTCAATTTTCAGAAACTTTCTGAAAGATAGTTTCCTGCTACCAACCTCTGGTTTTACCGTATGTCACTAATTAAGGAGCCAACAGATCCCGAGGACAGGGATCTAAGGGGAAATGGGTATGGGGGAGTAGGCTGACAGATAAGGTCAAGTGAAGGCAGAACACGTGGGCAAGTTAGAACGCAAGGTAAAGGAAGGAAGTGGGCCAGGGTTATTTCTTGTCAAGCCAAACCAACTGAAGCATGTTAATAAGGTATAAGGTGGTGAGGCAAAGACACAGCAAGAACAAAGCACCTAGAGATTTGGGGTAACTCAGAAAACGTCCACTGCATTTCAGTAGGCTTTGAGACACTATCTTATGCGTCTCTTACTCTATTTGCTGTCAATGAAGCACAAGAAAAGTTTGGACACTCAAAGCGTTAGACACAGGTTTTGGAAAAGTCCAGTTAACCTCACATTTCTATGCCAAACAAGCCAGGTGAGAAATGCATAACTGTGTCACACAGCATTTCAGGTGTAAGGTGCCTGCAATTTTCATTAGAGGAGCCCAGTCCTCGACTTACTAACAAGTATTTGCTATCTGGCTCTATAGAGGCAGTTAGAACATCCCCAAGAGATTCCATTTTTGTCCCCATTTTTTCCCTGAGGTCATTAAAGACTGTTACTATACAAAAATCATAAGATTCTAGAATCAGAAGGATCCAGAAATCACTATTTTCAATTCCCCTATCCAATGTGGGATTATCCAGTCATCTATAGCACTCCATTACCTCAAACGTTTCAGCCTATAAAACTTGAGAAAGGGAGCAAATACATGATCACATATAAATAATTTCACACTTAGACAACTCCTTGAGCCAAAACTTGCTTTTTCTAATCTTCACTTCTTTGATAATAAACAGAAGAATTCTAATATCCATTCCCCCACAGCGGTGTTTAAAATACTTGAAGATGGTGATTACACTCCACCCTCCCCTGATACACCCCTCCCTGCCAAAAAATACATGTTTCAAAGCAGAAATATCTCTGGTTGCTTCTATTATTTTTATAATTTTTGAGGAATATCTTTTTTTTTAATCATTCAACATTCTTTCTCCAGATACACTTTCGTGCGATCAATTTCCGTACCACCAACACTGTATCTAATCTACTACATTCAAGCTTGGTCCTGGGCTCTGGGGAAAACAGCTGAGACAGAAGACACGATGCCATGTCATGGAGTTTATGAGAGGCAGATGTGTCTACACTTACTTAACTTCCAGCTGACCCTCCAGAGAATAGGGACAAGAACTCAACTTTTCCTTTAGGTACCAAATTAGTTCAGTTCAGTTGCTCAGTCGTGTCCAACTCTTTGCGACCCCATGAACTGCAGAACCCCAGGCCTCCTGTCCATCACCAACTCCCAGAGTTCATTCAGATTCACATCCATGGAGTCAGTGATGCCATCCAGCCATCTCATCCTCGGTTGTTGCCTTCTTCTCCTGCCCCTAATCCCTCCCAGCATCAAAGTCTTTTCCAATGAGTCAACTCTTTGCATGAGGTGGCCAAAGTACTAGAGTTTCAGCTTTAGCATCATTTCTTCCAAAGAAATCCCAGGGCTGATCTCCTTCAGAATGGACTGGCAGGATCTCCTTGCAGTCCAAGGGACTCTCAAGAGTCTTCTCCAACACCACAGTTCAAAAGCCTCAATTCTTTGGCACTCAGCCTTTTTCACAGTCCAACTCTCATATCCATACATGACTACTGGAAAAACCATAGCCTTGATTAAGCAGACCTTAGTCAGCAACGTAATGTCTCTGCTTTTGAATATACTATCTAGGTTGGTCATAACTTTTCTTCCAAGGAGTAAGTGTCTTCTAATTTCATGGCTGCAGTCACCATCTGCAGTGATTTTGGAGTCCCCCAAAATAAAGTCTGACACTGTTTCCACTGTTTCTCCATCTATTTCCCAAGGAGTGATGGGATCAGATGTTTTCTGAATGTTGAACTTTAAGAAAGGCAATGACAAAGAAAGCTCAAACTACCACACTCATCTCACACGATAGTAAAGTAATGCTCAAAATTCTCTAAGCCACGCTTCAGCAATACATGAACCGTGAACTTCCTGATGTTCAAGCTGGTTTTAGAAAAGGCAGAAGAACCAGAGATCAAATTGCCAACATCCGCTGGATCATGGAAAAAGCAAGAGAGTTCCAGCAAAACATCTATTTCTGCTTTATGGACTATGCCAAAGCCTTTGACTGTGTGGATCACAATAAACTGTGGAAAATTCTGAAAAAGATGGGAATACTACCTGACCTGCCTCTTGAGAAATCTGTATGCAGGCCAGGAAGCAACAGTTAGAACTGGGCATGGAACAACAACCTGGTTCCAAATAGGAAAAGGAGTATGTCAAGGCTGTATCTTGTCACCCTGCTTATGTAACTTATATGCAGAGTACATCATGAGAAACGCTGGACTGGAAGAAACACAATCTGGAATCAAGATTGCCGGGAGAAATATCAGTAACCTCAGATACACAGATGACACCACCCTTATGGCAGAAAGTGAAGAGGAACTAAAAAGCCTCTTGATGAAAGTAAAAGAGGAGAGTGAAAAAGTTGGCTTAAAGGTACCAAATACTTCTATTAATCTACCCTGAGAGTGATCAGGCATCTCTAGTAGACTACTGGTGAAATATATTGCTGTTTGTTGTTTTTCAGTTGCTCAGTCATACCTGACTCTTTGTGATCCCATGAACTGTATAGTACATGGTTCTCTGTCCTTCACTATCTCCTGGAGTTTGCTCAAATTCATGTCCATCGAGTCAGTGGTATCATCTAACTGTCTTTTCCTCTGTTGTCCCCTTCTCCTCCTGCCTTCAATCTTTCCCAGCATCAGGATCCTTTCCAATGAGTCAGCTCTTTTCATCAGGAGGCCAAAGTACTAGAGCTTCAGCACCAGTCTTTATAATGAATATTCAGGGTTGATTTCCTTTAGGATTGAGTGGTTGGATCTCTCTGCAGTCCAAAGGACTCTCAAGAGTTCTCTTCAACACCACAGTTTGAAAGCATCAATTCTTTGGCACTCAGCCTTATGGTCCAACTTTCACATCTGTATAGGTATTAAATCAATTCCTCCTCCCCTATCTCCTTAAGAACTGCTAGATATCCACTACATTCTCTTTTGCTATAAATATTAATGATTTGCCTGTACGTCCAAGACTCTGCATTTAGCTCTTTCAAATCTCACCTTCATTGACTCAACCAACCCTTCTCGGGCCTGAAGATCTGTTTTAAGCCTGGTGCACTGGCTCTTTGTTCTCTGTAGTATCCGCCAAACTGGCTGGCATACTTGGTCCACCAAACAACTTCTATGTGGTGACTGCCCACGTTTACCAGAAGCACTGGATATTGAAGGTTTTACATTCATTCATTCATTCATTCAGTGAACATTACTGAGTGCCCTCTTTGAGTAGGATCCTAAGGCAGGGGAGAAGGTTAAAAAGAGAAAGAGACACGGTTGCTGTGCTTGAGACACAGAGTCTTATGGAGGTGACTGTCATGTATTTAAACAACCAGAAGATAAGACCTAATGCTAGTGTCATGGAGCGTGATCAGGAGAGACATCTGTTCGGATTGAGAAGACCTAGGAAGGCCTCAGAGAGGGGAGGGCAATGAACCAGGGCTTTGATGGATGACGAGGAGCTTGGCAGGCAGTGGTGGGAAAAAAGAAGATAACAGAAACCAGTAGAAAATGGGCTTTTAATGATGCAAGTGATATAACTTTTTTGTTTGTTGGTTTTGGAATTTTTCTCCTTTGTGGAAGCCTTTCTGAAAAACAGTCAGTATGTTAACTGACATCTCACATACTTCTCAACTATGAATGGCCCTGTGCACTTCGAACACTTGACTTGGGAGTTTTTAAGAAAACTTCTTTTCTATCTTAAAATGCAAAGCAAAAACAACCATGTTTACAAGTCAGAGGCACAAGCCTCTCGCCTTTGTTTCACAACTCTGAATGTCTTAACTCCACATATGCCTGCTTCTGTCAGGAAAGCTGGAGACGTTGGCTCTGGGCTGGGGGACTGGCCACACTGAGGCTTTTCAAGGCTTCCTGGGTTCTGTCCCCTCCCCATGGGGTGCCCAATTACATTTCATTTTCTGTGTGGCCTTTTACTTCCTTTGAACACTGAGTTGAAGGTGGGTCATAGTTTTGAATGTGCTCATCCAATGTTGAAGTCCTTTATCCCGGAAAATGCTGTCCGCCTCCTGGTGGGGCTTTTGTTTATAAAGAAGCTTTCTCACAGTTCTTTCCTCCAGTTCCATCCTTAGTTTAAACCTGAGATAATTAAAGCTGTATGCAACAGAAAGAGTTGAGAAACCTTTTCCTCCCTTCTTTTCTACTGGATCACCAACACAACATAAATATCTTTCCAGCCACACAAAATCCAAAAGGCAATAAAATGAAGAGTAATGGGCTTTGAGTGCAAAATTCTTTTTCCTTCTTGGAGGATGAGGAGAGATTTGTAGACAGAGACTGAATCTTCTCTTTGTTTTCTTAGCTCAATGAATAGCAACAACCCTACAGGTGCTTAAGATTAATAAATGCTGAGTTAAGAGAATAACATGATAAATGGACAGACAGCATAGTTTCCTGCTCTCCGAAGGGGAATGTCCTAATTAAATAACATTTTAATATTAATTCAAGCCTGAGATTCTAGGCTTATGTCATTTTGTGAAATAAATCAGAACACTGACAGGTATATTTACTTAGGTAATATGCATATGCTTTAGAAGGTGGGCCAAGTCTGAGAATACCAGTAATCTATAAAGCACCCATGATTCAAATGCCTCTCCGTCAGCTCACTGGTCTAGCAATCACAGAAGTAGCAGAATCCTATCCAGATATTCCAGAATGTGAAAGATGAGAATACCCCATTTTACAGATAAGAAAAATGAGGCCAAGAAAAGTAAAAAAATACCTCACCCAAGGTCACTTAGCTAGCAAGCTGCATAACTTGGACTGAATTTATTGTTGCTTCCCCAGGGAAGCTCATCATTCATATTCAAGGTAGAAAAATAATACACATCAACTCAAGCTGTAATAATAATCCAAATGAACTGAATTAACTCCAAGGCTCCTGCCTTGTTATGAAAACTCAGCAGCAAGTCTAAGAAGTCAGAAGCTAGAGTCAAACTGAAAAAAGACAACTGCTTTAAAACAGACAGTGTGGGATTACAATGGCCTGCCTTACTTCCCTGATGCTTGGCGTACTCGCTCACTGACCACATGTCTGCCTTTGCCCAGCACTCACTGTATGGGTAGTATTTTACTGGATTAGGAGCCAAGAGGGCCTTGGGAATGACCATTTAAGTTTCTTTCAAAGTTAAAACAACACTAGTGTTTGACAGCTAGAAGGGTTCTGTCCCTGCAAGAGCTCCCCTCCTGGTCTGACCATCACCTGAAACACCACCTCTCAGCGTCTGCAAATCTGTGCAAGAAATCAGGACTGTGCCTCAGTGTTGGAGCATTTATTTTTCAGGTTAATTTTTAACACCCAGGGTGGAAAGAATGAAAAAACAAAGACAGTAGGCTTTCAGTCTGTAGAACTGTTTTCTTTCTAAACACCTCACCCTCCCACCCTTTCTATCTAAAACAGTGCTTGGCACGTAGTCGGCATTTATTTCAAACAGCTGAATGTACAAAGTTATGAATGTTCACCTGATTTGCCCATGGACTCCCCAGCTGGAAGCAGCAAACCAAAGGTTCTATCTAGAAATATGGTCAACGCACCTATGACTCTATTAAACAAGATTATTGAAGTAGTCCATGCCAAAATCTGCCTTAAAAAAAAAAAAAAAAAGAAAAGAAGCCACAGAGACTTTTTCCTATTGTCTCTGGTTAACAGTCACCTCTTACACTGGTCCATGGAGACTTCCTGAATGCGGGCCCTAAATTATCTCATGTAGCGGGGGCTGTTTATTTGAGACACTTCTTGTCATATGAATCCACTGCATTACCATTTAGTAACACGGGGGAAACAGAGGCAATCATAGCTGTGCCCATCTAGACACATTACACAATTCATATATGGGGCAATCATGAAATGGGATTTATTCAGTCTCAGGCACTGACGTTGATGTGGCTCAAACCTAATTTTCTAGAGGACAGTGCAATTCTCATTGATTTGAGGAGATGTATTCACATTGTCTTGCTCTGCAGACTGGCTCTCCATGCAAAAACAATCTCGAAACATCAAAACCCTGGTGAGGACGGTGGGAGCTCTCTTTTCTTTCTTGAAAGCACAAGAATGACCTTACCACCCAAAAGGCCGCATTTTGACAAGATGGGAAGTAACATAGCATGGCCCCATCATAAGACGCTGAGTAATTGGAAATGTATAAAAGGATTCTATTATAGGAATGAAATGATTTACCTCTCCACTAGACTGCAAACATTTGTCATTTTGAAAGATGGGAAGTAACATAGCATGGCCCCATCATAAGACGCTGAGTAATTGGAAATGTATAAAAGGATTCTATTATAGGAATGAAATGATTTACCTCTCCACTAGACTGCAAACATTTGGCATTTCATATACATTAAAATGAAATCTGCTAGAGAAACTACTGAATTTACTTTACATGGCCTAAGTATTAATATCTAAGTGATTTTACAACTATATAGGAACCCTTTGCTATTTCAAGTATATCTGCATTTGTTTTTGTCTTTCCCTGTATGATCTCTTAAGATACAGTTACAAAATATTTATTGACTGTCTCATTGCAAAATACTTTTCATATATGAGAAGACGTATTTTTAAAAAGCACCTTCCCTCAAGAAAATCAGAGCCTAGTACGGAAGCCAAGATACCAAAACCCACTCAGTCTGAGACATACAATCTCATGTGTGAAAGTACAGTAAGAACAGAGAAGGACAGAGCCTCCGTCAAGGGCATCTGGAAGAGATTTGAGGCAGAGAACAAGAGTGTGTGTGTCCCTAAACTACCCAAGAGTCATTAGGTATCATTTCACATGAATGAAAATTCAAGGTATATAAAATCGGAGACTTTCAGTGGATCTTAATGAATCAACATTCACAAATGAGAATATGCAGGTCTAGAGAAGTAAGTATAGTTCGACACCACCAGATCACCAAATGCACCTACTAACATAATCCATGTGTCCCATCGTGCTCTACGCAGCCTGCTAGCACTTCTTTTCTTTTACCTGCATAGGTAACTCAACTCAACACAGGGGCCTCAGTGAAGGTGCCCACAGAATTCCCCTAAGACTGGGCTCCATGCTTTCAGCCCCTTTGACATATAGAGAACTTGTCTATGATTCCACCTGGAATAAAAAAGCACTAAAAAATAAAAAAAAGAAAAACAAATTGTGCTCCTGATACTGCCTGCATCTTTACACAATAATGACTAACTAGTTAAAACTTGATAATATGTTAGAGTGACACAATATCTGGATTGAGGTCCCTACGCCACTTTTGTCACAATGAAAATGAAGTAAAAATATATAGATAGATAAAGACCCCTAATTTCACGGTACAGTAGATGTTAGGACAAGAAATGAACTTATACCTATGAGGTCAATCTCATCTTACAAGCAGGGAATATTAATTTGCTGATATGCTTTATGCTGTAGAGTCTAAAGGAAAAATGCCATGAATGGTGCTACCAAATTTCAACATCTCTTATGAGGCTGAGCACAAACAGTAAAAAGGAAATGGTTTTGAGTCACCATATTTTTATGATACAAAGGGCTGAATCAGAAAATTGGAGTATTAATAAAATATTTTCTACATGGACTTCATAGATGAAAATAAATAGCTTCCTGCTTTTATGAAGATCTGATATGTTACAGTCACGTTTAAGGGCAGTGAGTCTCCCTTTTTGTAATTACTAATAGGCATGGTTTAATTACACTCATAAGTCCCAAGATATTGCTTCAATATACCAGCTGGGGACTGAAGTGCCCACTTGCTACCAGATTCCTAGATTATCTGGAGTCTGACATGCAAATCCCATCAGCTTTGATTCAGATACTTCTAGGAAGGGGCTTAAGCAATATATCTTTTGCCTATTCATAAAGAAAAATAATCACAATAGTTGCATCAATTTACTTACCTTGTTAACTCTCTGGGGCATAGTTACCTACTCTTGAGAGGGGAAGAATTAACTAGTGAGCACACTGTCATAAACACAGGCAGAGCAAGACCAGACAGAATTCCAACACCCCAGCGTTTTCAGAATTGGAAGGCATCTCAGAACCCTACTCTGGGCAGGGGAATGGCCCCATTAAGAGACATAAGCCAGCTAGGTGAGTTGACAGCAACTCACAGGACGGAAAACCTCACTCTCCCTGACAAACCCGCTTTTCCTAAGAAGAAAATCAGGGAAACTAAAAAAGGCTTCAAAGAACAGGGCAGTGAGCAGCAAGTGAGTAACCTGTGTCTGCCGAGTACACATTTCCTACCTGATTTTTTTTTTTTTTTTTTTTTGAGGAATCATCCTCTCATCTCACTTTCAGTCTATGTATTGAGTTGGCCAAAAAACTTGTACAGGTTTTTCTGTAAGCTGTTATCAAAATACACAAAAAGGACCTTTTGGCCAACCCAACGGTTTGGTGGGCCTGACTGACCCCATCCTCTGGCTTTATAGGTGAGCTCAGGCCCAGTACTGGCCAACGGGCAGAAACTTGACCTCCCCAGCCCTGACCACACAGATGAATTCAGGAATCAAAACAAGTCCCTTATGTACCAGCCCCAGCCTGTTCTGCAGCTCTACTGGGGAAAAGCATTTTTTCCTTGAGTTGGGGTTGCTAAGCCAAAAGGATTAAGTCTGGATGGCTAGGGGCCGTCTCTGCCACTGCTGAGGAGGAGGTTTCTAACAAAGCCAACGCAGAGAAAGTAGAGCTGGCATGGAAAAACAGAGCCAGCAGGGCACTCAGCTCTAACCATGTCTGAAGCCAGACCACACCTACTCTTGGTTATGTGAGCAGAGAAACTCTCTGTTAGATTGAAGTCACACTAAGCTAGATTCCTGTCATTGGCAACCTGAAGAGTCCTCACAGAGTCAACATTTTCAACTCACTTACACTAGTACATTTGTCGCAGTTAATGAGCCAACTGGTGAACCAGTACATTATTATTAATGAAGTCCACATTTTATTATTTCCTTAGTTGCTATGTCATGTCCTTCTTCTTACTCCTTGTTCTAGGATCTCACCCATGGTATCACATAACACTTAGCCATTATAACTCGTGACTTTGACAGTTCTCAGACTTTGCTTATTTTTGATGACCTTGACAGCTTTAGGATGTACTGACTGAGTATGTTACAGAACATCCTTCAAGTAGGATTTGTCATAATTAGACTGAGGTTATGTGTTCTGGCGAGCAAGACTGAAGAGGTGATGTACCATCTTCATCACATCATATCAAGGGTAAATACAATCAACACAACTAATTCCGGTTGGTATTAACCTCCATCACCTAGTTGATGTACTGTCTGTCAGGTTTTACCACCGTAAAGTCACTTTTTTTAAAAATATAAATTTATTAATTTTAATTGGAGACTAATTACTTTACAATATTGTATTGGTTTTGCCATACATCAGCATGTATCCACCACAGGTATACATGTGTTCCCCATCCTGAATCCCCCTCCCACCACCCTCCCTGTACCATCCCTCTGGGTCATCCCAGTGCACCAGCCCCAAGCATCCAGTATCATGCATTGAACCTGGATTGGCTGCTGAGGTTCAGCCTCAGCAGAATCCAGGGATATCCTTAGGATGGACGACATCGGCAAATGAAGAAAGATAGATAAAGAGATAAAGAAAGAGCGACATAGGGTGACCAAGCTTCTTCGGTGAGCAAGGCCCATTTACTTTATTTTTCTCGGGGCTTTTATACCCTGAGTTATACATACAGCAAGGTGAAAAATGCAGAGTCAACTCAACATTCCATCAGTAATAACTTTTATCAATACCAGGTTCTTTTCTGCAAGAGTCTTATTTTTTGTACATCATCTTTCTGTCCCGGAGGCCTGTTGATATTCCATGACCTCTTTTTGATAAATGTTGGTCAGCCAGAATAATAATCTTTCTTTAAAAGTGTTTCTTCTTAAATTCTTAGCTTGCGTCACCCTTAAAGTACAGAGCTACATTTTTACAGAGCAAAGATTCAGCAGGTTACAGCAAAGAAAGAACTTATTAACTCAAAGTCTAATGTTGCTAATGCTAAGGCTGCTGCTTGTAATGTCTATATCTTAACTATATGTACTTCCAAGAACACAATAGATAAAGGATATGAGAACTTAACAGCAAGCATAGGCTCAACAATGTTGCAAGAGTCTGGATAAATCTGCCAAGTAAGCTAGAATGCTAACAGGGAATTTGAAACACTCCTTTCATGCCCAGGAGATTTATAAACTAAAGCCCTAAGTTAACTCTTTTGGTCAGGGACAGCCCCTTGCTAATGTCAGAAGAGCTGGTGAAAGACATAAAATAGTAAGACAGACATTCTGGTTTGAGGGTATATGCTCGAGCAGATCCAGGGGGTCCGTCAAGACCTGAGGCCTTGTTCATCAGGACTCTTCCACATGACCTTGTCATGGGTCAGATGGCCCTGGGAGTCCCTCGAGTCCTGCATGACCTTGTCATGCATGGGATGTCCCATGCTGCCTCCTGGCAATTGGCAACTCATTTCATATATGATATTAAAGTAACTCCTCTTTATCCCCTTTCTACACTGTATTGTTTAGAAGGAAGTCACTATAAGCAGCCCATACTTAAGTATCAACTCAGACTTCTAACTTAACGTGGCAACAGGCATTGAGGCACCCTATACCATTTCCTGCCGAAATAAAGTAGAAACACATGGAGAGGGAAAACACAGTATCTGTACCAGAGATCAAAAAACAAAGCTAGTCTATGGATGTCTGTTTGAAAAACAAAATCCCAGCCTAAATACACTCTACTCTTTGAGGCAGAACAGCATAGGTCTACACGGCCCAATATGGCAGCCACCTACTCAATAAGACAATTTAAACTAAAATTAAATAATGTTAAAATTTTTAATTCAGTTTCTCAGTCATGCTAGTTACATTTCAAATACCCTGAACCATGTATTTCTTGCAGCTACTATACTGGATAGTGCAAAGCCCATCTCCTTCATCACCAACAGTTTCAATGGAGAATACTGGCAGTAATTCTGCCCATTTCCAGATGTGGGAGGCAGTCACTATACTAATGAGAAAATCAAGCTGCTGCAAAAGGTTGATGAATGAAGATACTCATCAAAGAATTATTTATATTTAAAAAGAATGAGCAACAATTTAAATATACAAAAAAAGCTAAATACTGATACAGGCAGGTTAATGAAATATTATATAACTTAAAGAAGACATTTGGATAGACATTTCTCCAAAGAAAACATACAGATGGGCAACAAGCATGAGAAAAGGTATTCAATAGCACTCACTATTGCAGAAATGCAAGTTAAAACTACAGTGAGGTATTACCTCACACCAGTCAGAATAGTCATCATTAAAGTCTACAAATAATAAATGCTGGAGCAGATGTGGAGAAAACGGAACCCTCTGACACTCCTGGTGGTAATGTAAACTGGTACACCCACTATGGAGAACAACATGGAGTTTCCTTTACAAACTAGAGTTGCCATAGGATCCAGCAATCCTAATTCTGGGCATATATCCAGAGAGAATTCTAGCTGAAAAAATACATGCACCCAATGTTCATAGCAGCACTATTTACAATAGCTAGGACAAGGAGAAGACAATGGCACTCCACTCCAGTACTCTTGCCTGGAGAATCCCATGGATGGAGGAGCCTGGTAGGCTGCAATCCATGGGGTTGCTAAGAGTCCGACGTGACTGAGCGGCTTCCCTTTCACTTTTCACTTTCATGCACTGGAGAAGGAAATGGCAACCCACTCGTGTTCTTGCCTGGAGAATCCCAGGGACGGCGGAGTGTGGTGGGCTGCCGTCTATGGGGTCGCACAGAGTCGGACACAACTGAAGTGAAGTAGCAGCAGCAGCAGCAGCAGCAGCAGCAGCAGCAGCAGCAGCAGCAGGAGGACAAGGAAGCAATCTAAATGTTCATCAACAGAGGAGCAGATAAAGAAAATGTGGTACATATATACAATGGAATATTACTCAGCCATTAAAAAGAAAGAAATAATGACATTTGCAGCAATGTGGATGGACCTAGAGATTAAAATATTAAGTGAAGTAAGCAGGGAATGGCAAATATCATATAACACAATTTATATGTGGAGTCTAAAAAATGATATAAACGAACTTACTTCCAACACAGAAAAAGACTCACAGACTAGAAAACAAACTTGTTAACAGAGGAGATAGAGTGGAGGTAAATCAAGATTTGGGGTTTAGCAGATATAGACAACTATGTCTAAAATATATGAACAACAAGGACTGTATATCACAGGAATCTATATGCAGTATCTTGAAATGTAATTCTTCCATATAATGGAAAAAAATCTGAAAAAGAACATACAAATATATGCATACATATATACATATATGTGTGCATATACACATAACTGAATTAATTTGCTATATACCTGAGGCTAACACATTATAAAAAAAAACTATATTTATAAAATAATATAAAAACACAGAATCTACTGTGTACCACTTGAGGGAAGGACATTTAGTATATTTTTAAGAGATATGGGAACATTGGATGCTTTATTTTGCAAGAAAAAAATGGTGTTTTGATGATTATTTTTAATGAACTCCACAAGGTAAAATGTTTACAGCATAAAGAACAAAAAAAGTTACAGCTTACTTTTAAGTGCAGATGGGGAAACAGTGGAAACAGTGTCAGACTTTATTTTGGGGGGCTCCAAAATCACCGCAGATGGTGACTGCAGCCATGAAATTAAAAGAGGCTTACTCCTTGGAAGAAAAGTTATGACCAACCTAGATAGTATATTCGAAAGCAGAGACATTACTTTGCCAACTAAGGTCCGTCTAGTCAAGGCTATGGTTTTTCCTGTGGTCATGTATGGATGTGAGAGTTGGACTGTGAAGAAAGCTGAGCACCCAAGAATTGATGCTTTTGAACTGTGGTATTGAAGAAGACTCTTGAGAGTCCCTTGGACTGCAAGGAGATCCAACCAGTCCATTCTGAAAGAGATCAACCCTGAGATTTCTTTGAAAGGAACGATGCTAAAGCTGAAACTTCAGCACTCGGGCCACCTCCTGGGAAGAGTTGACTCATTGGAAAAGACTCTAATGCTGAGAGGGATTGGGGGTAGGAAGAGAAAGGGACGACCAAGGATGAGATGGCTGGATGGCATCACTGACTCGATGGACCTGAGTCTGAGTGAACTCCGGGAGTTGGTGATGGACAGGGAGGCCTGGTGTGCTGCGATTCAGGAGGTCGCAAAGAGTCGGACACGACTGAGTGACTGAACTGAACTTATGTGCCAAGTAATGTGCCAAATGCTTAATAGGTATTATTTGGTTTAATAATCAACATATCAGATAAAATAGATGCAATTTTTATTTCTATTTCACAGATGAGAAAAACAAGAGGTTGCAAGATTAATGAAATGGAGGAACCTGGATCAAAACCCATGCTGGTCTGACCTCACACCACAGCCTCTTTATCTCTTCAGCTCAAAAACACTAAGAGTGATTGCCTCTGGGCAGAAATATTATATGTGACTTTTTTCTCTTTTGGGCTTCCCTGGTAGCTCATCTGGTAAAGAATCCACCTGCAATGCAGGAGACCCCAGTTTGATTCCTGGGTCAGGAAGATCCCAGAGAAGGGATAGGCTACCCACTCCAGTTTTTCTCTTTTACACTTTTTTGCTTTTTCCAAATTCAATAAACAAGATTGCATCTTTAAACTTTTTTGAAAGAAACATTCATTAAAGTTGACTGCAGCCATGATATGGTTAAAGGAGACTGCTGTATGCAATGGATCCTCACTGAAAACGGGATTAATTATGAACACAAGGAGCTTTCATATTCTGCTGAAGCTTCTGTTCAAATCTAATTTCTCAAAGTATATTGCTAGACACTAATGAAAACCCAAAGAGATACACGCATTCAGGAGATGTATAGCCAATGAATTTTCTGTTGTTTTTACAGTGAACAATTTTTTTATATCCTAACATTTTTATGTCAGTTATGAAAAAGATAAATAAATATTTATGACATTCACTCAATTCCACAGTAACTACTAAGTTGCTCGTGTTTTCACTCTGGTTTGAAATGTGCATATTTTAGTGGCTGGGAGTCTCAACCCTCAAAGAGAAAGCCACAGAACACTGTCATTTTCAGACCCTAAAACTACTCATTTGACTCACTACAGGGATTTGCCTTGGTAGCAGCACATAACAAGCTTAATTAAGGCAGCTGTAGACACAGACAGATACAAAGCCCCATGTTGCCCAAAGAACAGCTAAGAAAACATCAGAATTGCCATGGACACTGGTTTTACAAAGCCTCACCATGTATCAGAAGCATCTGATCAAGACCAAGAAACAAGGAGACCGAGGGAACACACAGAAATAAATGAGAACCAATTTCCACTGTTCAACTGTCTTGCAGAAACTTTACCAAAAAAAACCAATTTACTCCTTGGTATATTGACTGAACTTCCACTTGAGGGAGATTTATGTAGCTATAACAGACTAATTATAAAGAACAGGCCAAAATTCACCAATGGGTAATTCATGAGCTAAAAGCCCATAGGCCAGTTATCTTTTTGTTGTTGTTATTTGTTTTAACTGATTTAGTGCCAAATTTTTAGACAGAAGTACTTCTCATTAAAAAAAAAAAGTTTCTAGATTTTTTTGGAAAAACTGAAGACCAGGCTACATTAGTCCAGCACTCTCTTACTGCAACCATAGTTGGAGCTGAATAATGGCTTACTTAGCAGCCCCGCCCACCACTCTGGACTATTCTACCAGCTAATGTCAACTGCATGACTCCTGCAGGCCCCTGAGCATGAAGTGCTTCTAACAGAGACACCTGAAAGACCATTAAAATACACCACACCTGACAGTCTGCATTTCACCTACATGAACAGAGCCATACTTCTCCAAGCACTGCTCTCTGAATCCAGGAACAGAAGTGATTGCAGAGAAGCACCCTCCCTGCAGGTGAAGTCTATCTTGTCACCACCTACCAAAGCACAGGAGGAGAAGGGGACAACAGAGGACGAGACAGCTGGATGGCATCACCGACTCGATGGACACGAGCTTGAGCAAGCTCTGGGAGTTGGTAGTGGAGAGGGAAGCCTGGTGTGCTGCAGTCCATGGGGTCTCAGAGAGTCGGACATGACTGAGAGAGTGAACTGACCCAACCACAACCTCCCAACCAACAGCTGGTGAAAAGATGCTCCATGAATTAGCCATGTTTACCTGACCAGATTGACTTTCCCTGTCTCCTCCTACCCATCACTTTGTGATCCATCGGTACCAATGTATATACAGTGCCCACTTCTACCTTAGCCATGGCCCCCCAAACTATGTGTCTCCTTCTGCCTTTGTTACTTTTATGTTTTCCCAGAGGACTGTATGTGCAATGCGGGCCACTGGAGTTTCTGTCATGTTCACGCTATAGGCCCAGAATGGAACTCAGAACATAATCATTGCACCAAAGACTCATCAGCAAATTCCAGATCACCTTCGGAATGCTTAGCTTAAATACTGATCCTTCCCTATCCTGGCAAAATCCATCCTCTGTCCTATTTTTCACCACAGGTAATACTATTGGGGGCCATCCTTAGCCATATTATCCATTTATTTGTGCTTTCAGGACTAATCTCGGATGTTGAGAAAGAAACTTATATTTTTTATGACTAAAAAAACAAGAGGCAACCACTATCCTGCAAGGGCTCAAACATGCTGAGTAAATGGATGAAGTGATAAATAGAGTACTACGATCCTTTCCCATAGTCATCACTCCTTGTCACGGACAGAGAAGGAGCCATTATTCTCTTCATCTCCATCATCCTCATCGGCAGCATCACCACTGGTGCCAGCACCACCATCTCCATTTGAAAAAACAGCAGAAACCCACTGCATGCAGCAAGAGAGCTGAGGCTCAAAAGCATGGCTTTGTGACTAGTGTAGCCGAAGTGCAGGCAAGGGGACAGAAAGGATCCTACCCTGAGGACTGGGATTATTCTACAGGTGGCCACTTCCTCTTTCACACCCTCCAGATTTAAAAAATAAAAGGGAACAACTCCTTGTTTAGATCATCTCCAAGACAAAGCCACCATACACTGGCAACCAGGAATGTGCCCAGAAGATAGCAAGCTGAATAACGTATGCCTAATTCAATCCTAGTGGTGGCATGCCTGACGTCTTCACCTATAGAACATATTTCACATCTTCTTTCTCTAGAATTTTCTGTAAATTATGGATTAATACACATCCCCGAAGAATGCTGCTTTAGTAATCTTGCAAAATACTCAGGAAAAAAGGAAAATATTTTATTAGGCCATCTAACTTGAATTATGATAAAGTCCCATGCGTGCTGATAAGAAAGTTGCTTTCCGCAGCAAACTGTCTTTGTGGCCACGGTGGCTTCCCTTCCAGTTGGATTTGGAGGAAACAAAATATCAAATTGCCTCCTGACCTGTGAAGATGACAAGGGCCACCAGGGTCACAGCAAACCAGGACTGATTTCAAGCCTCTCTTCTTAGAGCTGAAGAAAAAGAAAGAAGGCACAGAGAGAGCAGGTCTATTATCGTTCAGCCACTGAACTCTCTTCATTACACTGAATCAGGTCCTTTTCAAAGGGAATGTTATGGGGCCATGCCGTCTATTTTATTTGTCTGAGGGCGAGGCAGAATGGAACTACAGTGGCTGGCATGGCCACATGCAGCAGGTACAGTTCTAACTGTGTTGTAGGTATCGCTCTCTTTTTTTTTGTAGGGGTGGGGGGGAAGGTGTGCCATGTGACTTGTGGGATCTTCATTCCCCTATATGGGATTGAATTCAGACCCACCCTCATAAATGAATGCAGAGTCCTAATCACTGGACTACCAAGGAATTCCCCTAAGTGTCAGTTCTTTTGATTTACAAAACAGCCCCATAGGAACCCATTTTTCCATTGAGCTCAGACAGTTCATGGTCTTGTCTGTGGCCACAGAGCTAATCATTGGCCAAGTCTCCTTGGTTTGGCCATCTATAAAATGGGGACAGAAAGAGCCTTCCTGTCTATCAGATAGGACTGCTCTGAAGATCAAAGGTGAAGATCTCTGAAGAGTGAGTGAGTGAGTGAGTGAGTGAGCGAGCGAGCGAGCGTGCGTGCGTGCGTGCGTGCGTGCGTGTGTGTGTGTGTGTGTGTGTGTGTATTTACCTGTACATTTCACTTTCTGGCTTCCTTCATTCCATCTCAGTGTCAAGTATTTAAATGTTTAAGTAGCCAAAGAACCAGACCTAAAATTCACTCACTAAAATTCATTCACAACTGGCCTCCTCAGACAGCCATTTTGCTTTTTTGCATTTCTTTTCCATGGGGATGGTCTTGATCCCTGTCTCCTGTACAATGTCATGAACCTCATTCCGTAGTTCATCAGGCACTCTATCAGATCTAGGCCCTTAAATCTATTTCTCACTTCCACTGTATAATCATAAGGGATTTGATTTAGGTCATACCTGAATGGTCTAGTGGTTTTCCCTACTTTCTTCAATTGAAGTCTGAATTTGGCAATAAGGAGTTCATGATCTGAGCCATAGTCAGTTCCTGGTCTTGTTTTTGTTGAATGTATAGAGCTTCTCCATCTTTGGCTGCAAAGAATATAATCAATCTGATTTTCTATCTATCAGATCTAGGCCCTTAAATCTATTTCTCACTTCCACTGTATAATCATAAGGGATTTGATTTAGGTCATACCTGAATGGTCTAGTGGTTTTCCCTACTTTCTTCAATTGAAGTCTGAATTTGGCAATAAGGAGTTCATGATCTGAGCCATAGTCAGTTCCTGGTCTTGTTTTTGTTGAATGTATAGAGCTTCTCCATCTTTGGCTGCAAAGAATATAATCAATCTGATTTCGGTGTTGACCATGTGGTGATGTCCATGTGTAGAGTCTTTTCTTGTGTTGTTGGAAGAGGGTGTCTGCTATGACTAGTGCGTTTTCTTGGCAAAACTCTATTAGTCTTTGCCCTGGTTCATTCCATATTCCAAGGGCCAAATTTGCCAGGTGTTTCTTGACTTCCTACTTTTGCACTCCAGTTCCCTATAATTAAAAGGACATCTTTATGGAGTTAGGCACTGTGAAGAAAGCTGAGCACCCAAGAATCGATGCTTTTAAAGTGTGATGTTGGAGAAGACTCTTGAGAGTCCCTTGGACTGCAAGGAGATCCAACCAATCCATTCTAAAGGAGATCAGCCCTGGGATTTCTTTGGAAGGAATGATGCTAAAGCTGAAACTCCAGTACTTTGGCCACCTCATGTGAAGAGTTGACTCACTGGAAAAGACCCTGATGCTGGGAGGGATTGGGGGCAGGAGGAGAAGGGACGATAGAGGATGAGATGGCTGGATGGCATCACCGACTCGATGGATGTGAGTTTGAGTGAACTCTGGGAGTTGGTGATGGACAGGGAGGCCTGGCGCGCTGCAATTCATGGAGTTGCAAAGAGTCGGACACGACTGAGCAACTGAACTGACCTGAAAACTCATTCACTGCAAAGGGGCAATAAATGGTTCCAGCTCCACAATTCACTCCTTGGTGACTCTGTGACAAGCTGTCTAGGTCTCCAGCCTAAGCAATAGGTATCTCATCCACAGAATGTGTGGGCAGTTCTTCTGAACTTCAGGAACACATGCAGCCAGGGCATTCCATGATCCCAGAGGGGCTGCACTGCCTGCCATCTGCACTAAGAACCACATGTTATTGGGCCACATTTTCACTCACTCTCCCTCTGTTATGTTCAAATATAGGGTCACAACACCTTATCCAAATACCTTGGGGTCTTCTGTGTTCATAATACAGATTTTATTTTGCTTTCTAGAAAGGCAGACTTTATTATGCCATACATTTACCTTTTACCTATAATACCCCTAGCTGGGTTTGGGATGGTACCCTGTAATCAAATTCACTGATGCTTCTAGAGCCATTCACAGTAAGACTATTCACAGACAGATTACTAAAGATTCTAAGGATCTCAGGACACTTCAGGTCAGGTCAGATTTGAATTATTTAACAGCAACAAAAAAACCTGAGTTTTTTTCTTAGAGCCCTGTAGTCCTACTCTGCTATCCTGCTCAGTAGGGCGACCAAACACCCGACAGTAACACTGTTCACCCTGGAAAGACAGAGATGCAGTTGCCAATGGAGCCACTCTCAATTTTCCACAAGGGAGGCTGGATGGGATCGGGTGGGAGGAGGGGAAAGAGAAGGAACTACATTGCTTCCCTTTGGCTCTGAAATATTAATAAATGCTACTGTAAGAGATTTATTTCCCTAGCGTATGAA
>SJYC01123063.1:0-19108 GCA_006408675.1 Madoqua kirkii
TCTTGCCTGGAGAATCCCAGGGACAGCAGAGCCTGGTGGGCTGCTGTCTATGGGGTCCCACAGAGTCGGACACGATTGAAGCGACTTAGCAGCAGCAGCGCAAAATACTTAGGAGTAGATTGAATAAAAGTTGTGTGAGTTTTCTCCACCAAAACTTACAAAATGTTGATGAAAACAATTACAAGTGACCCAAATATATGGATAGGCATACCATGGTCACGGTTTAGAATAGTCAGTGTTGATGTCAACTTCTCCCCAAGTTGATTGCAATAGAAATCTCAGCATTTATTTTCCAAGAAATTGATGAACTAATACTAAAATATATATGAAAATGCAAAGGGACTTACTATAACCAAAATAATCTGATAAAGAGCAAAATTAGAGAGCTTATCCTGTCTGACTTCAAGACTTACTATAAAGCTATGATAGTCAAAATAGTATGATACTGGCATTAAGGATAAATAAATTGATCAGTGGAACAGCATAGAGAATCAGAAATAGACCAACATATAGGCCATCAATTGACTTTTATTTTTTTACAAAGTTGTGACTGTTACTCATTAAGGAAAGAAAAGTCTTTAAAACATGAACAACTGTTTAAACATATGGGGAAAATAATTAACCTTGAAACCCTTCTCATACCATACATAGGCCAAAATATAATTGCTAAAATGGTAAAAGTTCTAAAGGAGGACATTACATTACATTATCATGATGTGGAGGGATGCACAGATTTCCTACAGAAGCCAGAAAATCACTGAACATAAATGAAAAAATATCAATTGAACTTTATCGAAGTTTAAAATATATGCTGATCAAAAGACAACATTTAAGAAATGAATGGTAAACTATAAACCTGGAGAAAATGTTCACAAAACTTATATCTGACAAAGGACTTAAATCCAGAAAATATGACTATTCTTGTTTAATAATAAAAAGACAACCTAGTTAAAATGGACAGAATACTGGAACAGACATTTCACAGACAGATAAACTGAATAGCCAATAGGCATATGTAAAGATGTAGGAGGAGAAGGGACAACAGAAGATGAGACGGTTGGATGGCATCACTGATTCAATGGACATGAGTCTGAGTGAGCTCTGGGAATGGGTGATGGACAGAGAAGGCTAATATGCTGCAGTCCATCGGGTCACAAAGAGTTGGACATGACTGAGCGACTGAACTGAAGAGAAAGATGTACATCATGAATCATAACGGATGGTATCACACTTTTGAAAAACTGCCTAGCACTTTAAAAAAAAATCAAATTTAGGGTACATCTGTGCTTCCCAGGTGGCTAAATGGTAGAAATATCCACCTGCCAATTCAAGAGACGTGGAGACAAGCCTTGGGTTGGAAAGATCCCTTGGAGAAGGAAATAGCAACCCACTCCAGTATTCTGGTCTGGAAAATCCCATGAATAGAGGAGCCTGGCAGGCTAGAATCACGGAGTCTCAAGAGTTAGACAGGACTTAGCAACTAAAAAACAAACAATAAGTGTATATCTACTCTGGGCACTTGTAGGCATCTACTCATAGTTATATACCCCAGAGAAATAAAACATGTACACACACACACAAACATATATACTAGAAAGTTTGTAGCAGCATTTTTTTTTTCATAATAGCTCAAACTGAAAACAACACAAATCCCTTTCCACAGTAGAATGAATAAAGAAAACTATAGACTATCCATATGGTAGAACACTACTAAGCAAGAAACAAAATAAACAATTGATAGGTACAGCAACATGGATAAATGTGTTTTAAAGAATTGAATAAAAGAAACCAGACTCAAAAAAGGACATTATTATTACTCCATCTATATGAGGCTCAAAAACAGGAAAAATAAATGTATGATAAGAAAAATTATGATATGATAAGAAAACAAACATTTTTTATTAATGCATATATGTAGAATCTGGAAAAAATGGTATAGATGATCTTATTTGCAAAACAGAAATAGAGACACAGACTTAGAGAATAAATGTATGGACACCATAGGGAAAGGGAGAATAAGATGAATTGGGAGATGAGGATGGACATATACACACTATGGATACTATGTATAAAATGCATAACTAATGAGAAACTACAGTATAGCTCAGGGAATCCTACTGAGTGCTCTGTGGTGACCTAAATGGGAAGAAAATCCAAAAGAGAGGGGATATACATATACATATAGGTGATTCGCTTTGCTATAAGGTAGAAGCTAACACAACATTGTAAAGCAACTATACTCCAATAACATTTTTTTAAAAAAACTAAAGTATCCAGTGTTTAATTATTTTCAATGGTTTGATTTTTTAAAATAAGTAAATGCCATCATTTATAAAATTAAAAAAATAAAATTAGGCCTCTGTGGAAGGAAATTGCCTGGAAAGGGGCCAAAGGTGCTTTCTGGGATACTGGAATATACTATATCTTTAATGTGGAGTTGGTTTACATAGGCAAATAAATTTTCCACAACTGATCCAGCTACTCTGATGATCTATGCATTTCAATATATGTCTATTTTATCTTAATTTAAACAATTTTAAAAGGAGCAGTCACAGAGAAAGTGGAGCAGCCAGTCAGACTCCATATCCTTATGGGAACCACACTACTTAAAACAGCATTCCAAAAACTAAGATCATGGTATCTAATCCCATCGCTTCATGGCAAAAAGATGGGGGAAAAGATGGAAACAGCGGCAGATTTTATTTTCTTTGGCTCCAAAATCACTATGGATGGTGACCCCAGCCATGAAATTAAAAGACATTTGTTCCTTGGAAGAAAAGCTATGACAAACTTAGACAGCATATTAAAAAGCAGAGAAATCACTTTGCCAACAAAGGTCCGTATAGTTAACGCTAGGTTTTTCCAGTAGTCATGTGTGGATGTGAAAACTGGACGATACAGAAGGCTGGCATCAAAGAACTGATGCTTTCCAACTGTGGCGCTGCAGAAGACTCTTAAGAGTGCCTTGGACAGCAAGGAGATCAAACCAGTCAATCCTAAAGGAAATCAGCTTTCAATAATCATTGGAAGGGCTGCTGCTGAAGCTGAAGCTACAGGACTTTGGCCACTTGATGAAGAGAACTGACTCCTTGGAAAAGCCCCTGATGCTGGAAAACACTGAAGGCAAGAGAAGGGGGAGAAAGAGGATGAGATGGTTGGATGGCATCACTGAGTCAATGGACGTGAGTTTGAACAAATCAGGAAACAGTGAATGACAGGGAACACTGGTGTGCTGCAGTCTATGGGGTCACAAAGAGTCGGACACAACTTAGCAATTGAACAATAACATTAAGGTGGCCCAACACAGATATTCATGCTAATACTTCAAGTCACGAATAAAATGTTCTGCTCTCAACATAAAAAGAGTGCTGTACGTTGTGCATAGCCCTGCCAAAGCAATAAGTGTTTTTTCTTTTAAAAAAGCATTCTTTAAAAAAAAAAAGCATCCTTTAAAATACATTAATAAAAGGATAGTTAGGCCAAAATGGAGCATCTTTCACGAAATGAAAGCACTGACCAGTGATGATGTGGGAGTCATCAGAGGCAAAGAATTTCCTAGCAGAGGAGTTACTCAAATATAGGTTGGCTGATAGCTTGGCAGGAATTTGATGGAGAAATTCAAGCTTAAGATGGAGGAAGTGAAGGGGAGAAAGAACTCTTGAGCAATAAGACCTTTAAATTCTTCTTATAAACCCTGATATTCAATGATGCCTTGAAGAGTTCTTGTCAAAAACCATAGTCATACTTCAAATGGTTCTCTCCTCTCCTGTCCCCAAAAGCCAATAAGAGGCTATAACTCTATACCATTAGATATAAGCTTCAAGGTTGAATGTGTATGAAAACCTCACAAGGGAAAAGTTGCCACTCTTTCCTGGAAACATACTGATGCAAATCATACTTTATAAAATATTTTTTTAAATAAAAAAGAGTGTAATTGCTCACTGAATTGTAATATGAATGCAAATTAACTTACTGTAATTATACTGTGCAATTTTCTACTTTAAAAACTTAGAAAATGGAAGAGACCTGATAAGTAATTTGAACTTAATTCTTCATTGTGTTCTTTCATTATGCAATGGTTACCATAAGCAATTTGCTCTGTTTTAATGTAAAATGTTTTTAGTTCATACCTTTACATTGGCAGGACTCAAATGAGACCATTTAGTAGATACAGATACTTATTTTTCCCCTCTACAAGTACCTTGTAGAAATAATGAAGATTAAAATTAATACAACACAAGGGAATTTGTGAAAGATTCTTCATATATTTTCATTTTGGACCCTTTAGCACATTAAGTGTCTCTATCCTAAGCCCTCAATGTGTTTTAAGTAATCAGGGAATTCCTAACCAAATAGCATTCCGATGATCAGCATTCATGCTTTAATGGCAAGACTTTGGCACAGAGGTAAAGAAATTGCGTGCTAGTCCCAGCTCTGCCACTAATTATTGTATGACCTTCTCTATTCAGGCCTTCATTTTGCTCATATGTAAATTAAAAGGTTGGGCTAGGTGATTTCCAGCTTCCGTCCCAGCCTTTACAGTCTGAAATTGCTCTGCACTCACTCTTTGCTTTGCATTGTTTAAGCAACATGAGTGACAGTAAATGAATTTCTTATTTAGAATTAATGACCATCTGAATGAACCGAAAGCCCTCTCGTTCAGGCATTCACTGCTGAAGAATGTGTAACAAAAAGATTATCTGTGATGATGCAAATGTAAAAAATAATAATTACTCGTTTTCATGCTAATAATAATTTGCATGTGTAGTCCCCTCAATGCGGATCCTGTTAAAGGCAAGGCAAAGACACAGAGAGCTGGGGATCTCATTAAGTAGCAGCACAGTGTAGTGGAAAGAGAATGGGTAAGGCTTGGAATCACAAGACTTAGTTGGGTCTGGTGTTTCCGTGGCTAATAACCAGAGGAAATTCATCAGCCTAAGGAATTTTATCTCTTAGATTGGATGTTCTTAGTTACTTTCCTGGAAATTGTAAAAATTAAATGCATAATGAATGGAAAGGCATTTGGTCACCTGGATCAGTAAATGTCTCATTTCATCCCCTCAATAACTCTGTGAAGTAGGTGCTACTATTTTCTCATTTTTCACCCCTCCTCCCTACCCCACCCCCAAGAAAAAAACAGAAGGTAAGAGAACTTTGTTCAATAAAGAAGGCTGAGCACAGAAGAACTGATGCTTTCAAATTGAGGAGCTGGAGAAGACTCTTGAGAGTTCCTCGGACTGCGAGGAGATCAAACCAGTCAATCCTAAAAGGAATCAATGCTGAATATTCACTGGAAGGACTCTTGCTAAAGCTGAAGCTCCAATACATTGGCCACCTGATGCAAAGAGCTGATTCACTGGGAAAGACCCTGATGCTGGGAAAAACTGAAGGCAGGAGGAGAAGGGGACAGCAGAGGATGAGATGGTTAGATAGCATCACCAACTCAATGGACATTTGAGCAAACTCTGGGAGATGGTGGAGGACAGAGGAGCCTGACATTCTACAGTCTATGGGGTCACGAAGAGTCGGACACTACTTAGCTACTGAACAACAGCAAGAGTTTACTAACAAGTTCAGGATCACAAGACACTTGTCTGCCCTGTCTTTCCAGAGGGGATAGTAGCATTCTTTCACTTCTGAAGTCACATAATAACAGAAGATTTTTTTTCTCTCTCCATGTATATAACCTTCCAAAAAGGGGGGAACTTTTTCATCTTTGCACAACTAACAGGCCTATAAATGTCCATCTTCAGCTACAAAACAGCAATAAAAGTACATATATTTCTGTAAAGGATATTCTTTAAGCCCCTCTTTAGCATTCATCCCACCCACACCCACTCCCTTTCTTCCTTCCTAAAACTCTCAGTTCCCATTTGGAGAATGATTTCTCAGAAGCTGATAATATCTACAGTTTTGGATTAGAACACAGGACCCAGGCTAAGTCAGTAAACACTCTTCATCATATTCCACCCCCTTGACCAGACTAATTGATTCAGGGACTAGCAGAATACTTAACCTTGTTCATCCAAACCTCTGCTAGAAATACTGAGACAAAAAGAGCCAGAAAGCAACAGTGTGGATGTCTAAAGGGAACACCCCTTACGATAAAGTTGGACCCAAAGAGGTCAAAGCAGAGAGAGCAAAAGAAATCCCATCCTGCCCCATCACCGTATATCTTCTTAAAGCCTGAACAATACCATGCGGCAACATATCCTTTTTATTGTATTAGTCAGCATCATTTGCAGTTTTCATTACTTTCCACCGAAACCATGCCATCAGCTCAATGAAGAGGTATTAAATATGTAATGAAGCCATGAATGAGAACTTGTAAAAAGCTGCACAGTCATAAAGTTTAATAATGGTGATTATGACAACAATGAAAATGATGATGGAAGTAAGAAAGGAAATGAGTGCCTTTCAACAAACATGGCGCCAAAACTTCATGTCGAGCAAAAGCTTCTTGCCATGATTTAAGAAAATAGTTCATTCCTCTATTTTCCCATAATTCATCTTAAAACATTCTGGCAGCATGTATTTATATCCATGATCAAACCACAACTGATGATGGATCTTTTCCTGACCACAACTCCTATATGTCTACCTCCACCACTTTGCTCATGCTGTGCCTTCCTCCAGGATTACTCCATCCCATTCTCATTTATTGAAGTCCTTCCTCATCTGCAGAATCTCGTTTAAATGAAGCTCCTCCACCCCTCCACAATCATTCTCTTTTCACTCTCTTTATATGTTGTGCCTGCTTATAATCCTGATCCCTGCCATGTGTTGGAGCCATTTTCCACATGTCTGGATCCCCCGTAGAGACTGTAATCTCTTAGAGTAGATGCTAAGCTCCTTCTACATGGCAGAGAGAAAAAGATGTATGTAACATCTGTCACTGCACTAATGTTGAAGGTGATTCAGCTGATGTGGTTGTAATTCCACCACTGAGCAGTCATCAATCAAAACATATAAGGAGCACCTATGAAGAGATGAGAATGCCTTATAATTAAGAATCACAGTCTAACTGGGAATTGTGAAGGAAGACAGGAGAATGGATGACCAAAGAAGGAAGGAAGGGGGGAGGGAGGAAGAAAGGAATGGGGAGGGAGAGATAGGGGGAGGGTAGAATAAAGAGGATGCTCGAGGGAAGGGACTGAGCAGAAACAGGGGAGGGAGAGAGGAAGGAAGGACGAAAGGGAGGAAGGAAGGAGCATGGTTTGTGGAATGTTGTCAAAGCTTGCCGTGGCAAAGTTCTCCATGGTTTTTGTCTGCCTTCCTATACCTTGGGGAGAAAATAGTACCTTCAGAGGCTCCTGTCACCCATGACTATTCTCTAAGGGATATCTCCAGGGTGATTAGAAATACAGAGTCTCTTCTATATGTGTCCTGGGTAGCAATTTTCTTATATATTTATAAATATGGAATAAAGTATGAATAGTGATGAAGATCATATAATTTTAAACTAGACCTTCCTTTCTGATAATAGTTCTGATACAACAAGGATTTGAATTTGAGTGCATTCTCTAACTCTCACTTGCAATTATCTCTCCTGTTAAAATGGAGATAATGATCAATGAGTCTAGTATTTATTTTAATTATTAATAATGTTTGTAAATCTTTGTCATTCTACCTAGTATGTGGTAAGGAAATAAATCAGTGGTTATCAGTAGTAGAGGTTGCAGTGGAAAGAATTAATTTGCACACGGCTCTCTCTTTTTTTTAAACTCAGTTATCTCTAGAAAAGTGACCCTTGGGATAGGCACCCATATTCCAGAGTACAGCCATGAAAAACTTTGGTAACACTACTGCCAATCCTGGTGTTCAGTCCCTTAAAAATGCCCCTAGTCATGCTAAGCATAATAAGCTAAATAAAATTAAGACATTTGTTGTTGGTGTTCAGTCCCTCCCTCTTGTCAGACTCTTTGCAACTCCATGGACTGCAGCACGCCAGGCCTCCCTGTCCATCACCAACGCCCGGAGTTTACTCAAACTCATGTCCATCAAGTTGGTGATACTATCCTACCATCTCATCCTCTGTCACCCCTTTCTCCTCCTGCCTTCAATCTTTCTCAGTTATCAGTTCTTTTCCAATGGTCGTCAGCTCTTTGCATCAGTTGGCCAAAGTATTGGTGTATATATATTTTTTAATTTGAGTGAGCTTCTTTTCTCAAAAACCAATAATCGTTGACCTTAAAATTCCCCATATTTGCAAACATTTACTTGGGCAGTATATGAAAGCACATCAAAGTTATCCCTATTAAAAAAATGTCACTCTCAGGCTCTTGCATTCCCATACATTTTCCTGCATGCGAGATAAAGGGTAGCAATACAGCTGGCACGTCAGTGACCCTGGGTCTTACTCTGCAGAATAGTGCCACCTCGTGATTGTAATGTGCCACATGTGTATCAGTGGAAACTATTTTGGAAACTATTGATACAGGTGAATGGAACTATCAAAAGGCTTTGAACACTTGGGGGAAAGGGTCAAATTTGTGGTGTAAACACATTATGCTGATAGCAGAAAGAAGGTTGTGTGATGTATCCAACTTACCCTGACTTCAATTGTTTCCTTCCACTCCACCCCCTACTTTCTGCTGCATCACAACACCACCTAACTACTACTCATGTACACTGAGAATAAAAGAGCCTGAAATTTTGACTATTCACTTAAAAACTAAACAAGTCTATCATGGGCACATGGTGTTACTTCCAGAAGAAAGTTCACATTTCCTGCCAAATTCTAAAAAGTGACACTTGGTCATTGGGCATCTTCCATATCTGGGCTTCCCTGGTGTCTTAGTTGGTAAAGAATCTGCCTGCAATGCAGGAAACCACTTGAAGTGCAGGAGGTCCTGGTTCAGTCCCTGGGTTGAGAAGATCCCCTGGAGAAGGAAATGGCAATCCAGTATTCTTGCTTGGGAAATCCTGTGGACAGAGGAGCATGGCAGGCTATAGTCCATAGGGTTGCAAGAATCAGACACAAGTTGGTGACTAAACCATCAACCAACCCTATCTGGATTAAATAAATCAAAAGCTATGACAAACATAGAAAGCGTATTAAAAAGCAGACACTACTTTGCCAACAAGGGTCTGCCTAGTCAAAGCTATGGTTTTTCCAGTACTCATGTATGGATGTGAGAGTTGGACCATAAAGAACGCTGAGCACTGAAGAACTAATGCTTTTGAATTGTGGTGCTGGAGAAGACTCTTGAGAGTACCTTGAACTGCAAGGAGATCAAACCAGCCAATCCTAAAGGAAATTATTCCTGAATACTCATTGGAAGGACTGGAGCTGAAGCTCCAATACTTTGGCCACCTGATGCGAAGAACTGACTCCTTAGAAAAGACCTTGATGCTGAGAATGATTGAAGGCAGGAGGAGAAGGGGACAACAGAGGATGAAATGGTTGGATGACATCACCAACTCGATGGACATGGGTTTGAGCAAGCTCCGGGAGTTGGTGAAGGACATGGAAGCCTTGCATGCTGCAGTCCATGGGGTCGCAAAGAGTCAGACATGACTGAGTGACTGAACTGAATGTTTATTCAGTTTAAGAACTTGTGAGTCTGTAGTTATTGGTTGAATGGTATTGTCTGAGATGTTCACATTCAGTTTGAATAGCTTTTTGAAGGAAGGACAGGTCACGAAAAGAATCAAGATACTACTGTGCCTAAAGGACCACGATAAACATTAAAAAGAGATGCTGTTGGCAACACAAACATTGGCTTGCCTGCTTCCTCCAAGGGATCCTCCCTGCTCCCTGAACATACCATGCACCTTCATGTCTCTGTATATTTTGCCTCATGCTCCTCCTCTGTAAGAAGTGCTCTTCTCCACCACTTTACCTAAGGAACATTCTTTGAGGCCTTTGGCATTCTACCCACTACCAACCCCACCTTGTTCCAGGCACTATCAGACTCTCATCTGTATTATTCAATCACCTTATGAATCTCTCTATTATGGTCATTTGTTTAGTGCCAGTTCATCCAACAGACTGAAAGCCATCCTCAAAGCTTCCCCCTGCCTCATTTCTCTATAGCCAGTCCCTCCTCAAACCATGTCCGCTCTACCTGCAATGTGTAACTCGAACCCTTTCACTTCCCTCATCTCTCTATCTTGCTACTACCCTGGACCAAGCTTTAGCTACCTCTTACTTAGAATTTCCTTTTCTTCTGCTTTCTATCTTGTTTCCCAAGAACACAAGTTCCAAATATTAGCTGCAGTAACATTTAAAAAACCAATTCAAATCCTCCTGTTTAAAATACATCACTGGTTCCTCTTGTACTTAGGTTTCCATAAGTCCAAATAATGGCTCTCAAGTCCCTCCCTGATGTGACTCAGTCTCAGCTCACTCCACTCTCGCCTGCCCAGTACACTCCAGCCACAAAGACTTTCATTCACTTCACTTCATTCACAGATCCGCATCTCAAGGCCTTTGCAAATAATGTTCTGTCTGTTGGAACAGCTCCTCCCCAACCTCTCTAACAGCCCTTCCCCATGCCTCACTTGACATAGTCATTAATGGACAGCTTACATGTCACTTGTTCAGAGATCTGACCTGACCTCTAACCTTAATGATGTTCCCTTGTTAAAATCTTTCAAAGCACCCTGTAACTTCCCTTCATAGACCTAATCACAATATATAACTATTTTTATAACTATAATATATGTTTTAAAATTATGCCTTGATTTAAGGTCTATTTCCTCAAGTAAACTATAAACTCCATGAGGGCAAACAAATATTTCTGTTTGCTTGTTGTTTTTATGTGTGTTTGGTCTCTGTAGTAGATTTCATGGTGGCTCCTGAAAATATATGTCCACATCCTAATCCCAGGAATCTGTGAATGTGACCTTACATGTATGCAGTCTCTTCAGTCATGTCTGACTCTGTACAGTCCTATGGACTGTAAGCTGCCAGGCTCCTCTCTTCATGGGATTCTCTAGGCAAGAGTACTGGAGTGGCTTGCCTGCCCTCCTTCAGGGGATCTTCCCAATCCAGGGATCAAAACTGCGTTTGTTACATCTAACCTACATCGGCAGGTGAGTTCTTTACCACTATTGCAACATGGGAAGCCCAAATGTGACCTTATTTGGAAAGAATTTTTGCAGTCTTGACCCTCAAATTAGGATTTTGAGATGAGAAGACAATCCTGGATTATACAAATGGGTCCTAAATCCCAATACAAGTGTCCTTATAAGACACACATAGAGGAGAGACAGAGACGAGGAGGAGGCAGGGTGACCACAGAGATGGAGACTGGAATGATGTGGCCACAAGCCAAGGGATGCCCACAGCCACAGGAGGCTGCAGGAGGTAAGGGCAGGTGCTTCCCTAAGCACACAGCTGATTTTGAACTTCAGGCCTCTGGAACTATGAGAAAATACATATCCATTGTTTTAAGTCACCAAGTTTGTGGTAATTTGTTACAGCAGCCCTGGGGGAGTCTAATAAAGTAAGTTATATATTCCTAATGCTGAGCAGTAACTATGTGTAGATTCTGATGAATGAACAGATGAGCATTCGTTGAACAAATGTCATATACATTCATCATTATATACCAGAACTTGCCACGGTACAGAGAACACAGTAAATGTTCAAAAAGACATGAGTTTCAGCAAGCTCCAGGAGTTGGTGATGGACAGGGAAGCCTGGCGTGCTGCAGTCCATGGGGTCTCAAAGAGTCAGACATGACTGAGTGACTGAACTGAACTGAACTGAAATGTTCAAATTATTTATTAAATTTTATCAAATTAGATCTTATTTTGTAGACAAATTGGCATATAACATATTTTAGAGCTTAAATATGCAAAAGAAATTTAAATATAAAGCTTAGGCAAATTTCCTCTTTTATAAATTCAAACAATAGAGTTGAGAAAGGCTATCTGACCGTGGCCACATAGCAGGCTCAGGGTGCAGGAAATTGCATTTATTTGTATAATTCACATACCAACAACTACTAGAGCATCTTCCCTAAATACAATTACATCATTCTTATTAAAATACTTTTCTATGTTGTTAGATAGAAATTCCAGCATTCATTGTCATTAAGCTAGTTAGTGTGTATAGATCTACACTAAAATTGAAATAAATATTGAAATAAAATCCAAGAACTGTAAGTTAAAAAAATTTCACCCCCATTCAAATTTCAAGGAATCCAGGAGGGAATATCAATACTAGGTAGACATTTACTATTACATTTTACTTGATTTAATTATGATTTCATTTGTTGTTGTTCAGTAGCCAAGTCATGCCCAACTCTGCAACTGCACGGCCTACAGCATGCCAGGTTTCCCTGTCCCTCACCATCTCCTGGAGTTTGCCCAAGTTCATGAACCAGTGATGTCATCCAACCATCTCATCCTCTGTTGCCCTCTTCTCCTTTTGCCTTCAATCTTTCCAAGCATATGATTTCATTACTGGTATTCAAATATTTAAGAGTTTATCAAGGATTATCTCTTCATTTAAGATGCACGGAATAAACGAACTCATTTCAGAAGAAGGTCTTTCCTACTTAATTTTTGACCTACGTGTAACTCCACATGAGGGGTCTCTAATGATTACAGTTTAAATTTTAAGCTTTCCTTCAGACCACCCAGTACATGGCAGAATACACTGCCTCTGTTTCTATCAATATAACAAAAATTTTGAATCAGTCCTTCTTCCCTTCTTCTTCCTCTGCATGGGAACACAACATAGCTCCAGAAATCAGAATTTCTGTATTTATTTCACCAGTCTAATTTTATGATTTTAGGCCACTGATATAACCTATTTATGTGTCACTCACCCACCCCCACCTATCCAGACACTCATGCATGAATTCAAAAAGTATGGATGCCAAAGTACATCATTTAATTCAAAAACTTATGTTCTTTTTCATCACTGTGTCCCCAGTCAAGCCATCCCTGTGTAGATGCACCATTAATACCTTCTATACAATAAACTGAAAGATGATGTTTCTAGAAACTAGCATATTCTGTCCTTTGAGTCTACTATGTGTGACTAAATTTGGAAAATCTAGTTAGAGGAATCCAGAAGGTCATTTAGTTCCATTCCCAGCTGCAGATCAGTTCTTAATTATGGACATCAATGTAAGTTTATCCATTATATCCCCAAGTACCCTTGGAGCTGGAGCCTTCATAATCTCCCTTGAAATCTATTCTTCTGAACAACCACGTCTGGTTTCATTTATAAAGCCCATATTTTTATCATTCATGCATTCATTCACTCAAAAAAATTCCCAAGTGTCTCCCTTGTAAATGATGCACTGGGCTAGCCACTGAGGGTAAAGTAATGAAAGACTAGTTCTGTTCCAAAGTAACTCACAGAATAACGAGAGAGAAGGTAAGTAAACAGGTAGTTCTGTAAAATAATGTCCTTAGTACTACAATACAGGTAAATACTAAGTGCTTGAAATGCCTCCCTATGTCCCTGAGTTATCTAGGGCGTGAGAGTGATCGGCAAGGCTTCAAAAGAAGCAGACACTGTGAGTCTGTTTGGACAAAGGTCATGCCTCCCTTAGCCACTCACCCACCAGACTCTTTACTAGTCAAAGAGCTTCTCCAGCTAATTTCTTTCCAGTGACAAAGATCAAATTCTCACCGAAGTTCCAAAGAGAGAAATCCTTGTGAAGATTTATCTCTCTCTGGGCAACCACGTGGCCAGTTTCCAAAATACATATCCATTGTTTTAAGTCACCAAGTTTGTGGTAATTTGTTACAGCAGCCCTGGGGGAGTCTAATAAAGTAAGTTATATATTCCTAATGCTGAGCAGTAACTATGTGTAGATTCTGATGAATGAACAGATGAGCATTCGTTGAACAAATGTCATATACATTCATCATTATATACCAGAACTTGCCACGGTACAGAGAACACAGTAAATGTTCAAAAAGACATGAGTTTCAGCAAGCTCCAGGAGTTGGTGATGGACAGGGAAGCCTGGCGTGCTGCAGTCCATGGGGTCTCAAAGAGTCAGACATGACTGAGTGACTGAACTGAACTGAACTGAAATGTTCAAATTATTTATTAAATTTTATCAAATTAGATCTTATTTTGTAGACAAATTGGCATATAACATATTTTAGAGCTTAAATATGCAAAAGAAATTTAAATATAAAGCTTAGGCAAATTTCCTCTTTTATAAATTCAAACAATAGAGTTGAGAAAGGCTATCTGACCGTGGCCACATAGCAGGCTCAGGGTGCAGGAAATTGCATTTATTTGTATAATTCACATACCAACAACTACTAGAGCATCTTCCCTAAATACAATTACATCATTCTTATTAAAATACTTTTCTATGTTGTTAGATAGAAATTCCAGCATTCATTGTCATTAAGCTAGTTAGTGTGTATAGATCTACACTAAAATTGAAATAAATATTGAAATAAAATCCAAGAACTGTAAGTTAAAAAAATTTCACCCCCATTCAAATTTCAAGGAATCCAGGAGGGAATATCAATACTAGGTAGACATTTACTATTACATTTTACTTGATTTAATTATGATTTCATTTGTTGTTGTTCAGTAGCCAAGTCATGCCCAACTCTGCAACTGCACGGCCTACAGCATGCCAGGTTTCCCTGTCCCTCACCATCTCCTGGAGTTTGCCCAAGTTCATGAACCAGTGATGTCATCCAACCATCTCATCCTCTGTTGCCCTCTTCTCCTTTTGCCTTCAATCTTTCCAAGCATATGATTTCATTACTGGTATTCAAATATTTAAGAGTTTATCAAGGATTATCTCTTCATTTAAGATGCACGGAATAAACGAACTCATTTCAGAAGAAGGTCTTTCCTACTTAATTTTTGACCTACGTGTAACTCCACATGAGGGGTCCCTAATGATTACAGTTTAAATTTTAAGCTTTCCTTCAGACCACCCAGTACATGGCAGAATACACGCCTCTGTTTCTATCAATATAACAAAAATTTTGAATCAGTCCTTCTTCCCTTCTTCTTCCTCTGCATGGGAACACAACATAGCTCCAGAAATCAGAATTTCTGTATTTATTTCACCAGTCTAATTTTATGATTTTAGGCCACTGATATAACCTATTTATGTGTCACTCACCCACCCCCACCTATCCAGACACTCATGCATGAATTCAAAAAGTATGGATGCCAAAGTACATCATTTAATTCAAAAACTTATGTTCTTTTTCATCACTGTGTCCCCAGTCAAGCCATCCCTGTGTAGATGCACCATTAATACCTTCTATACAATAAACTGAAAGATGATGTTTCTAGAAACTAGCATATTCTGTCCTTTGAGTCTACTATGTGTGACTAAATTTGGAAAATCTAGTTAGAGGAATCCAGAAGGTCATTTAGTTCCATTCCCAGCTGCAGATCAGTTCTTAATTATGGACATCAATGTAAGTTTATCCATTATATCCCCAAGTACCCTTGGAGCTGGAGCCTTCATAATCTCCCTTGAAATCTATTCTTCTGAACAACCACGTCTGGTTTCATTTATAAAGCCCATATTTTTATCATTCATGCATTCATTCACTCAAAAAAATTCCCAAGTGTCTCCCTTGTAAATGATGCACTGGGCTAGCCACTGAGGGTAAAGTAATGAAAGACTAGTTCTGTTCCAAAGTAACTCACAGAATAACGAGAGAGAAGGTAAGTAAACAGGTAGTTCTGTAAAATAATGTCCTTAGTACTACAATACAGGTAAATACTAAGTGCTTGAAATGCCTCCCTATGTCCCTGAGTTATCTAGGGCGTGAGAGTGATCGGCAAGGCTTCAAAAGAAGCAGACACTGTGAGTCTGTTTGGACAAAGGTCATGCCTCCCTTAGCCACTCACCCACCAGACTCTTTACTAGTCAAAGAGCTTCTCCAGCTAATTTCTTTCCAGTGACAAAGATCAAATTCTCACCGAAGTTCCAAAGAGAGAAATCCTTGTGAAGATTTATTCTCTCTGGGCAACCACGTGGCCAGTTTCCGGATGAGATATGACTGTTGCACCTTTATTTGAGCTCACACTTGCACATGGTTTGTTACTGCCTCAATATATTCCACAGTGTTTAGAGGAAGATTGACCCCTTCTGTGGGCTTCATTTCCAGAAAGGTCAATGAAGAACTAGATTCCCAGAGAAAAATGCTGTATGATGGTTATATAATGCAAAATCCAAATGTGATTATACCGTGGCCTTATTTAAAATAATTTAATGGCTCCCAAGTGGCTGCAGGATAAAACCCAGTGTCTTTAATCTGGCGTTATGGGACTTCCGTGGCGAGCACCTGCCCAGGCTACAGCTGAATCTCTTATCAAGATTCCCTAACGTGTTGGAAGGCACCAGGCAGAACTCTTTCAGGTTGTAGGAGTCATTGAAGGGCTTAGTGGAAAAGTGATAAGAGCTGGGCTACACTTTCAGAAGCTTGTTCTACATTCCCTGAATGAAGCAACTGAAAATCCATAGATAATTCAACTTACTTCTTCATTTCCCTTTTGGAATGAGACAGACCACAAATTAGGAAGCAAATTACAAAGAAAGAAAATAAATAACAAAAATGTTCATATAAACTTTTATAAAAAATACAACTATAAAGGATCTCCATGATATTTACTATTACTTCTGCAAAGATGTCAGGCTGAAGGTTTGCAGATAGCCTCCCTGAAATATGCCAGTGATAATCCATTAAGTGTTCTCAGATAACTGGGAATTTTGACAAACCATGAATCACCCAATAGTATATAAAAATAGCACTCTATATGTCCCAATTGTTTTGCACAGGTACACAGGGGTTTACATGAGAATTGTTATGTTTAGTTACTTAAATGCACCCATATTTTGAAGTGCATTGGAATTCAGATATTGATTTTACTTTTTTTCCTGTTTGAAAAAAAACAAAAACAAAACAAAACACACACACAAAAATCAAACCAGTTAAGAGATATATAACCATTCTACTCTACTGGGCAATAAACTAGTTAAGGGAAAAAACCCTACAGCAACTTGAAAGTTAGATTCAAAGTAACTTATTCTTTAATAACATTTGAGCATTGTATTATTATATTGAACAAGAAATCCCTGAATTTGTCTTCTTTGGTGGATTAATTAATTGCATAAATATTTATTGAGCATCTATTAAGACACACTATAAACCAAATGGTTGTCCAAGATATTATCCTTGCCTTCAAGAGCACAGTATTTCCATTTATTTTGAGGTCGCAGTCACAAGAAATAAAAACCAATGGAGGACACAATTTGCTAAATCCTATTCCTTCATACTGGGGCTTCCTAGGTGGCACTAGTGGTAAAGAACCTGCCTGCCAATGCAGGAGACCAGAGAGACACAGGTTCAGTCCCTGGGTTGGGAAGATCCCCTAGAGGAGGGCACAGGAACCCACAGCAATATTACTGGCTGGAGAATCCCCTGGACAGAGAAGTTTGGTGGGCTACAGTCCACAGGGTCACAAAGAGTCGGACACGACTGAAGTGACTGAGAATGCATTCCTTCATACTGGGCCTCCTAGGTGGCACAGTGGTGAAGATCTGCCTGCCAGTGTGGGCGATGCAAGAGGTGCAGGTTTGATCCCCAGGTCAGGAAAATCCCCTGGAGTAGGAAATGGCAGCCCATTGCAGTATTCTTGCCTGGAAAACTCCATGGACAGAGGAGCCTGGTGGGTTACAGTCCATGGAGTTGCAAGCAGTCAGACACGACTGAGTGACTGAGCATACTGCACCTCCAAGACCACCCCTACACACACACACACACACACACACACACACACACACACACAGTATTCTGAAAACACTGATTAAGAATTGGGCTTATGCTGTTATTGATCCCAGTTCTAAATCACTGAATCTCATCTACCTTATGCTCCAAATGTTGGCAGGTCCTTACCTTCGCACTTCTGACCTTAAGGCTCTTAACAGGACATTTTATTCACACTTTTATTTTTGCTCAACTTTTGTTTGATTCTTCCTGAGAAACACCATCTGAACTTGTTTGGATAAATATTTTGCTCTCTGATCTAGGGGTCAGAGGCCATTGTCCAGTTCCAGGTGGGGGGCAAGGACAACTCCCCAACCCACTCACCATGCTATTAAAATTACCCATCAGACAGCACGACATAACAACTTCACATTTCAAAGAAGAAATGTGTAAATGTAAGAAATATGATAGACCATGAACATAAGTCAGGATTCTACTTGCCATACAGCAGTGTAAAAACACAAATATTACATTAAAATAAAAAACCAAGAAACTCTAGATGTGCCATATTGTGAAGATCCCTTTTGCCACCATATCAGAATCTACATCATTTTCAATTTTACTGTTTTAGTCTCTTTTTGACTTGTTTTTGTAAGTGGCTCATAGTCAGAGAGTGGACTATTTAGGTGCCTTAAAGACCCTTTTTCCAATCTTATCAGTGACTGTGAAACTTTTTCCAAGTATGTCATATAGTGTAATTTTCCTCAGCTTATGAAAATGCAACATATTTGACATGACTTGCTATATGTTAGGCTGAATATATTTATTCTTGAATTATTTCATCTTAAATATATGAAAGGCTCTGTGTCCAACCACTGGGTATACAATAGCCAACAAGACAGCTATGATCCTGCCCTTTAGGGAGCTCACAATGCTGTGTTAAAAGATACTTTACACATTAGGGTAGTAAACTCATTGCAGGTGGTTTTTCACTAGAGGCTCCAAATAAACATCCTTAAAAGAAAACTACCAGAGTGTCGTATGCTCCTGGAATTATTTTTATAGGAGAAACAGCCTTGCTATTATTCAACTGGAAGATAATGACTTAAATTCATACTAAACTGTAAATGACTGATATTGGATATTATTTTATGAATAAAACTCTCTTGATAGGAGAGAACCAAAGAAGAGGGTACACTAGGTACACTAGGTTCTAAATTTGAGGAATTATGGCAAAGAGAAACTTGATGTTATAAGGAAAGAAACAGTCTACCAAATAATCCATCTTGTGGTGGGTCCATTGTATTTTTTTTTTTTTGGCTGAAAAGAATACTAAACTTGGAATCAGAAGTTCTGGGGTTCCTGTGTTCCCTTTTGGGCTCTACTATTCCATTTAGTGGCTCTGAAAAAAGGCCCCTATTCTCTCTGGGAC
>SJYC01123064.1:0-40904 GCA_006408675.1 Madoqua kirkii
TTTTTTTTTTTGGCTGAAAAGAATACTAAACTTGGAATCAGAAGTTCTGGGGTTCCTGTGTTCCCTTTTGGGCTCTACTATTCCATTTAGTGGCTCTGAAAAAAGGCCCCTATTCTCTCTGGGACTGAAGTTACTTGTTTATAAAAATGGATAAGATATTCTTCCCTGTACTCAGTCATGTCCAGACTCTGCAATCCCATGGATTGCAATCTGCCAGGCTCCTCTCCATGGGGTCTCCCTGGCAAGAATACTGGGGATGGTTGCCATTTTCTCTTCCAGAGGATCGTCTCGACTCAGGAAGTGAACCCACATTTCTGGCATCTCCTGCATTGCACGTGGATTCTTCACCAACTGGGCCATTGCAGAAGCCCTGCAACCTCACACATTTATTGGGAAATTTAAAAACATGTGAAAAGGCAAAATTGTTGCCTAAGGAAAGCTTACAAATAGCTGAGAAAAGAAGAGAAGCTAGAAGAAAAGAAAAGATATATCCACCTGACTGTAGAGTTCCAAAGAATAGCAAGGAGAGATGAGAAAGTCTTCCTAAGTGAACAATGCAAAGAAATTGAGGAAAACACTAGGATGGGGAAGACTAGAAATCTCTTTAAGAATATCAGAGATACCAAGGGAATATTTCATGCAAAGATGGACACAATGAAGGACAGAACTGGTATGGATCTAACAGAAGCAGAAGATATTAAGAAGAGGTGGCAAGAATACACAGAAGAACTACACAAAAAAGATCTTCATGACCTAGATAATCACAATAGTGTGATCACTCACCTTGAGCCAGATATCCTGGAATGTGAAGGCAAGTGAGCCATAGGAAGCATCACTACGAACAAAGCTAGTGAAGTTGATGGAATTCCAGCTGAGCTCTGTCAAATCCTGAAAGATGATGCTGTGAAAGTGCTGCACTCAGTATGCCAGCAAATTTGGAAAACTCAGCAGTGGCCACAGGACTAGAAAAGTTCAGTTTTCATTACAATTCCAAAGAAAGACAATGACAAAGAACATTCAAACTACTGCACAATTTCATACACTAGAAAATTACTGCTCAACATTCTCCAAGCTAGGCTTCAACAGTACATGAACTGAGAACTTTCAGATGTTCAGTCTGGATTTTGAAATGGCAGAGGACCCAGAGATCAAATTGCCAACATCAATAGGATCATAGGAAAAGTAAAAGAATTCCAGAAAAACATCTACTTCTGTTTTATTGACTACACTAAAGCCTTTGACTGTATGGCTCGCAACAAACTGTGGAAAATTCTTAAACAGGTAGGAATACCAGACCACCTGACCTGCCTCCTGAGAAACCTATATGCAGGTCAAGAAGCAAGTTTAAGCCAGACATGGAACAACAGACTGGTTCAAAATTGGGAAAGGAGAACATCAAGTCTGTACATTGTTACGCTGCTTATTTAACTTATACACAGAGTACATCATATAAAATATTGGGCTGGAAGAAGGCCAAGCTGGAATCAAGATTGCTCAAAGAAATATCAGTAACCTCAGATATGCAGATGACACCACCCTTATGGCAGAAAGTGAAGAGGAACTAAAGAGCCTCTTGCTGAAGGTGAAAGGGGAGAGTGAAAAAGCTGGCTTAAAACTCAACATTCAGAAAACTAAGATCGTGGCATCTGGTCTCATCACTTTGTGGCAAATAGATACGAAAACAGTGGAAGCAGTGACAGAATTTATTTTCTTGGGCTCCAAAATCACTGCAGATGGGATTGCAGCCATGAACTTAAAAGACGCTTGCTCCTTGGAAGAAAAACTATGACCAACCTAGACAGCATATTAAAAAGCAGAGATATTACTTTGCCAACAAATGTCCGCCTAGTCAAAGCTATGGTTTTTCCAGTAGTCATGTATGTACGTGAGAGTTGGACCATAAAGAAGGCAGAGCACTGAAGAATTGATGCTTTTGAACTGTAGTGTTGGAGAAGACTCTTGAGAGTCCCCTTGGACTGCAAGGAGCTCAAACCAGTCAATCCTAAATGAAATCAATCCTAAATATTCATGGAGGGACTGACGATGAAGCTGAAGCTCCAACACTTTGGCTACCTGATGAAAGAGCTGACTCACTAGAAAAGAACCTGATACTAGGAAAGACTGAAGGCAGGATGAGAAGGGGATGACAGAGGGCAAGATGGTTGGATAGTATAACCTCCTGAATGGACATTTTTTGAGTGAGCTCTGGGAGATGATGAAGGACAGTGAAGCCTGGCATGCTTTAGTCCATGGGGGTCAGAAAGAGTCAGACATGACTGAGTGACTGAAAAGCAAATATACTGACCATATGGCCTACTGACCATAGGCTATAGAAATGTAAGGTGTTAATAAGGCAGGAACACTGTTCCATCAGATTCAATACAGCAAATTATTTCCAAAACATGAATGAGAGCAGTGTAACCTGGGAGCACTGATTTAAAATTAATTTACACATATAAGCCTCCTTTCAAACTTTAAAATAATGAACTTTAGTTTGCCTAAAGCTATGCTTCTGATTATAATAGCAGATGATTCCTTTATGTCTTTCAAAAGAATTATTGTGCCACAGGGCTTAGCTTGCATTTTAAAATAAATGTGTTCCAGTAGGATTGGCTGGTTTCTGTCATCCAATTATCCTGCAGTTAACACATGTGGTATAGATTGAAATGAAAGTACCATAATACTTTTGAAAGGATTTTGTTTTCCTAAGAAGACATGTTTCTTGTTTTATATTAGCCATGATTTAATTGAGGGTCATGAGACCTAAAGGACAAAAGTCTATCAGGCCAGCATTCATTACATGTTTCCTCCTTGCCTTGGGATGGATCAGCTAATTCTGTATCCCAGACTCCACCAAGACCACCAGCTTTCAGACACGCCTCTGCATTTGTCCCACATGGGCAACTCTCCATAGTCTTGTCAGCTCCCCATCCTTGCTGAGAGGTTAATTTAGTGAGGTTCAAAGAAGTTAGGCATCTGTCCACAGACACATAGAAAAAGGTGAGCCTATAAGATTTGAACTTAAGTTTCTAAGGGACCAAATGCCATGATTTAATTGAGGGTCATGAGACCTAAAGGACAAAAGTCTATCAGGCCAGCATTCATTACATGTTTCCTCCTTGCCTTGGGATGGATCAGCTAATTCTGTATCCCAGACTCCACCAAGACCACCAGCTTTCAGACACGCCTCTGCATTTGTCCCACATGGGCAACTCTCCATAGTCTTGTCAGCTCCCCATCCTTGCTGAGAGGTTAATTTAGTGAGGTTCAAAGAAGTTAGGCATCTGTCCACAGACACATAGAAAAAGGTGAGCCTATAAGATTTGAACTTAAGTTTCTAAGGGACCAAAGCCCATATTTTGTTCTTCCTACCATATCCTGCTGATTTTTAGAACATCTGATTTCTCCACAGTGAGAATATTTTTTTTTAAGTGGGAGAGACCTGGGTTACAGTATTCTATTAAAAAAAAAAAACCTATATTAAAAGATGTTTTGTGATGTGTAGGACAAAGAGGGCTATTTAAATTGAAATCATTTTCCTAGTATCCAAGATCTCTAAATCTCATGCACATTAAGTTTGAATTAACACTAACAAGGGTCTAACAGCTTTGATGCTGTGTTCTTAGATAATTAAATTCTTAGAAAACCATTCCACATTTGAGGGAGAGGCGAAGGACACAGAGAGTTCAGTCTTAATTCAAAGTCACTTACACATTGTTACCTGCTGTTTCCAGGCCTTCATGAAATCAGCAGGGAGGATTTGATATTAAAAATGAGGGTATCTCTCTCTCTCTTTTTTCCAAATCCTCAGGGTGGGGGGAATGGTGGAACTGTCCACTGGAACTCTTTCTAAGCAATCACCTTACTTTGGCATATATCATCCACTGGAAGATCCAGGCCACTTTGCACCCTGAAACTGAGGCCCCTATCAGCAGCAGTACCCCCTCTTCACTGCCACGCCTCATGTGTACAAAGCACTTACTAGTCTACAAGCCCTTTCCATTCATTATGGCATGTGAGCCTCAGATCCACCTGCAGAGCCTTGAAAGAAGACACATGCTTCTACATCATCATCCAGAGAGAAAGTGGCAGGCTGCCAAGAGGCCTCATCAGGGAGTATCTACCGTGGATAATACTTGCCACCTTGAGCTAACATCGGACCCTAAGACTTAAAGTTATAAACAAAATCTTGTTGTATCTTAGAAGTGAGCAGGTTTGGGAAGAGTAACTCACAATAACAAGCCTCACAAGAGGCTGATGAATACGCTTAAATTCCAGCTTAAGATTTTAGGATGAGAAACAGAACTGTCAGTGAGTGGTAATTATTAAATCAACATAATCAGGGCATTTTGTTCCAGGACAGACAAGCTATCTGAAGGTCATTGATTTTTCAAGATGGGAAAACTAAAGCCCAGAGAGATGAAACAAGTTGCTGTAAATAATCTAGCTGGTAAGTGGAGAAAACAACTTGAACTCTTCATCTCCTCCAGGGATAGCACCAGCTCCGGGACTGAACCGGGGTGGGAGGGTCAGGGAGGCTGGTGGTGATCCCTGTGCTAGGTCCCCATCTTCTTCCTGGTCAGTGCTTAGATAGGCATCATGGATGCTTATCCTCCGGTCCCTCCCTTTGGTCTTTCTCTGACTGATCCAAATGGTTAGATGGCATCAACAGATGTGAATTTGAGCAAACTCTGGGGAATAATGGAGGACAGAGGAGCCTGGTGTGCTGCAGTCCATGGGGACAGAAAAGAGTCAGACATGGCTTAGCAGCTGAACAACAATAAAATGGCCCTGAATTAGTAAAGTCAAACACGAGCTGGAATCAAGATTGCGGGGAGAAATATCAATAACCTCAGATATGCTGATGATACCACCCTTATGGCAGAAAGTAAAGAACTAAAGAGTCTCTTGATGAAAGTGAAAGAGGAAAGCGAAAAAGTTGGTTTAAAGCTCAACATTCAGAAAACAAAGATCATGGCATCCGGTTCCATCACTTCATTGGAAATAGACGGAGAAACAGTGGAAACCGTGTCAGACTTTATTTTGGGGGGCTCCAAAATCACTGCAGATGGTGACTGCAGCCACGAAATTAAAAGATGCTTCCTCCTTGGAAGAAAAGTCATGACCAACCTAGATAGTATATTCAAAAGCAGAGACATTACTTTGCCAACAAAGGTCCATCTAGTCAAGGCTATGGTTTTTCCTGTGGTCATGTATGGATGTGAGAGTTGGACTGTGAAGAAGGCTGAGCGCTTAAGAATTGATGCTTTTGAACTGTGGTGTTGGAGAAGACTCTTGAGAGTCCCTTGGACTGCAAGGAGATCCAACCAGTCCATTCTAAAGGAAATCAGCCCTGGGATTTCTTTGGAAGGAATGTTGTTAAAGCTGAAACTCCAGTACCCTGGCCACCTCATGCGAAGAGTTGACTCATTGGAAAAGACTTTGATGCTGGGAGGGATTGAGGGCAGGAGGAGAAGGGGACAACAGAGGATGAGATGGCTGGATGGCATCACTGAGTCGATGAACGTGAGTCTGAGTGAACTCTGGGAGTTGGTGATGGACAGGGAGGCCTGGCATGCTGCAATTCATGGGGTCGCGAAGAGTGGACACTACTGAATGACTGAACTGAACTGAACTGAACTGAACTTTAGTTTTGTTCTGGCTTGGGAGGGAAATTCTGTTACATTGAGGCAACTTTGTATATTTCTGCTTCCATCTGATATGTGCTAGCTTGGAAGACTACTTCCAACTCTTCAGGCAGTTTGCTTAGGTCCTAGGCTAGGATGGCACCCTACAACCAGTTCTGTTTACCAACATATATTAACTCTTTTCAGTAGATGGGGCGAGAATTATCATCCCCATTTTTCATTTGAAGAACTAAAGATTCAGAAAATTTCTACAACTCAGCAAAGATCCTACAGCTTGTTAGCATAGCTTCCAGACTTGAGTCCATATCTCAGGCTTCAGGTCATGTACTCTTTTACTACATCACAATGCCTACGGGCAACAATAATCATAATATTCATGGACCACTGTTTTAAACATCTTAAATGCACTAATTCATATGATCATCACAGCAACTATTATTAGTTCTATTTTATCAATGATAAAATGGTGGGGCAGAGACACCAACTGACTAGTTCAAGGGCACACAGTGAGTATACAGTAGAGCCAGGATTTAAACTCAGTCTGGTTCCAGAGGCTGTGCTCTTATCCGCATCCTCACAAGTGGAAGAGAGAAGACTGCTCTGGTGTGGGGTTTCAGGGAATGAGGAAGGGTCTTGGCTTGGCTGAACATCCTTTGCTCATCTATGGACCATTGCTAAACTCTGACACTGGGGCCTCATTCTGGTTTCGAGGAGGTCTATCTAGCTTCTAAAAATGCAAAGTGACTCATTAATCACTTACATAACAGTGTAGTGGAACATCTGACGAGATGAAGGTTTTGGAATGAAATTACACTGCACGGAGACCCTGCCAAGGAAGGAGAGGAAGCTCAGCTTCTGAATCTAAGGATCCGAAACAAGAAGGAGAAAACTAGTATCTAGGTTCTGAGATTCTCACATCCATCCAACCCACTCATCGTTGACAACACTGAGAGTGAAGTGACGATTCCACCAGTACACAGCTCGCAGGGCAGAAATAAGAATTCAAACTCTGGTCTGTCTGACTTCAAAACCACTGTTCTCCCTCCAGAGCATGATTACTCCCAGGACATAAACAGTTTATTGAAGTCACAATCTCACCCCCTAGCCCCCATCTCCCGAAGGTGCCGCTTTCCTAGATGTAAAGACAAAATCTGTAACTAAACCAGACTATCAAAAGCCAGAATATTCTGTGCTTAGCAAACAGAATGCGAGCATTTCAAGAGTTTTCTGAGTGTTTGTTTTTGAAATGCCATTCCCGAGAAGCCCTAATCCAATTACTCCTTGGCCTCAATATTGAGCCAGAGTAAGCAGCTACTGTTAATAGAAGAGATCCAAATAGGTATTTCTCTGCTTTGGAAAGATGCTGTTAACTTGCAGGAAGGGGAGGGTGGTAAGAGGGTCAGGAAAACATTTCCCACACCTCTAGGATGGGCCAAGCACATTCATTATTCCCCAAACTCCCCTCAATAACCCTGCGAGCTAGGTACTACATCTCCACCTCTTTCTACAGATGAAGAAACTGAAGACAGCTAAGCAACAAGCAAGGAGTCACACGGCTTGTAAACACTGGAGCCAAGTTTTCAGGGCAACATTACTCTCCCCCATATTCCTAGCAGGCACATCCTGTCTTGACTCAGCTTGAGCAGGTACATTTTCAGATATATAAAACTCCTATCAAGGTTTAAAAGGTTTCATGATAGAGCCACTATTTCTAGCCAGTCCTCTTTCTGGCTTTAAGTTCATACTAGCCTATGCCCCAAGCTCTACCTGGTACAATGTGAACATTCCATTGCACTTCTGAGGAAAATACAAAATATAAAGGCCTGTTTAAGCATCTTATGACTAGAGGCCATACGTTGTCTGATCTCTGCATCACTGTATTCCATGCCTGGCCCACTGTATTCAATGCCTGGCCTACTCAATAAATGTGGAACAGAGGGTAGGAAGGAGAAAGGAAGAAGAAATAGAGGGAGAGAGGGAGGAGAAAGGAAGGAAGGAAAAGTAGAAGTAATTGTAGAATTTAGGAGTTGATTATCTGGGAAAGAGTTAGAGAAAAGGGAGAGAAACCAATAAGATGCAGACATGAGCCATCAAAAATCTTATTGTCTAGGAGATGAGAGTTATGTCTGTGAATATTTATCATCAGTTCACAGAGTATGTTCTTTTAATAAGTGAGGAAGTGTACCAATTATATATTTTTTATTCTGAAGTTCATATTCAGTTCTGCCACTTGAATTACAAGCAAGGAAATGACTTAACCACATATGTACTTTCTGTATTCATATCTGAGAAAATCTGCTGAAATGCTTTTGAATAAGATTCAAGAAAATGCCCCTAGCCAATCAATAAGCCGGGGCGGGGGTGCGGAATCTCCTCTGTGAGTTGCTGAATGATCTGTGTGTTGGTATTTTGAAGCTACAAAAGCCTTGTGTTGTTCAACTGAAACTTATCCTACAGCAGATTGTCAGAAAATATCATGCGGTTTTGCAGGTTAGCTGATCTGTAAGAAAAAGGTCAAAGAATGGCATGAATACTTTGAACCACAACTCCAACTCCGTAATCTAATTTCTTTAAGTCCTCAGACATGTTCTTACTGAAAACACAACCAGAAAAAAAGTATAGCAACAGAAATCAATTTTCTCATTTAATCAGCTTCTTTGTGAATTCAACCATAAATTATGTGCTAGAGGAGTCTAATCACATTGTATATGAATCTCGCATAATTTGCATTAATTACAACCTAAGATGTAAGTGTATTATGTGGCATTGTATGTATTTTTAGTTTATCTCATTAAAAAAAAAGTTATAGCTGCTTATGGTAGGCATGACTTCTTTATTTCTCCAACGCATAAAAGAAGAAAAACAAAATCCTACTGATTAGTTTAGGAAATGGTGTCTTTAGGAAGAAGATAATCTCTTTAACTCTGTTGGTTCTTGAATCCTTGCTAAAGCAGCATCTCCAAGACTCTTGCAAGAGTCTCCCTCTATATCTAATCTCCTTTGCAGCTTAAAAGATAGATACCTAAGAACCAGCTACCTGAATGATTGCAAACCTTTGGTAAGGTGCTTCTGGGTTAGGCTTGCTGTGTCCACTCTTAACTACAATTCTTCAGACTCTCATGACTAACAGTGAATGTGGTTCCTATTCTTTCCTGCTTTATAATCACAGGATTCATTCCTAACTTTCCTAGAAAGTGCAGTTTTAAGGGAGAATGAGGCAACTCTCCATAAAGCAAGATGATAATTAGGTGAGGACGATAGCTAGCTGTTGAGATGGGAGGAAAAGTCCCTTTTATGGCTAGAGATGCCAGAATATGAAACTCTGTTCATCCTTTCATTCATTTCATAAACCTTTACTGTATGCCTGTCATGCACTAAGAATTAAGTTGAGCACTGGGAATTCTAAAATGAACAAACAAAAAATTCTCTATCTTCAAAGAGATCAGTCTGGCAGAGAAGGCAGAATATAATCAAATTATGTCCACACTGTGTTGCAAATGCTTCAATAAAGATATTTGAAAGGAACAGTAATTGATACAAAGGAAAGAGAGGACAACTTCATCTAGTGGGGATGGGGGACAATCAAGGAAAGAGGAGGAAATGCAAAAAAGACATGACAATCTAGAAGAATCAAGGAGATTTCAGGTACATGTTTTAAATTAAGGACTATTGTTTGTATGTGGAGGGGACTCTAAGTAGTTTCTAAGGGGGAACTGTGACAAGATTGAATAGGCTGGGGTGGGTCAGCTCATGGAGCAACCAACCTTTACCTTGTGTGTGTGGTATATGTATATGAGACCTATTTACCTATTCATCTGTCTAAGTTTCTATCTTGTGTATGTATGGTACATTTAATTCTCATAAATCGACATAATATTCATTATCTGAAATTTACAAATTAGAAAGCTGAGACACATCTGGATATCCAAAGACACATAGCTGGAAATTAACAGCATCGAAGTACAAATGGATGGAGTCTCATCCTCGAGTCATGCTCTTCATCATTACATGAGTTTGGACTTTACAGTTAAGGCATGAGGAAGAGCTTCAAAAAGAAGAGTGTTACAGTATGTGCGTGCGTGCGTGTGCATGCTAGTGTGCTCAGTCGTGACCAACTCTTTGAGACCCCATGGACTGTAGCCCAGCAGGCTCCCCTGTCCATGGGAATTTCCGTCAAGAATTTCCTACTCCAAAGGATCTTCTAGGCCCAGGGATTGAACTGGCGTATCTTCCATCTCCTGGACTGGCAGGTGGATTCTTTACCACTGTGCCACCTGGGAAGCCCAGTGTCATGGTAAAAGCAGGTTTTTACAAAGATCCACAATCCAGAATGTGGTTAATGGACTATAGAAGAAAACCAGTTAGAAGATCAGTGTTCATCATCAAAGCAGTATAACAAAGACCTAAACTACTGCATCACAGTAAAGTGATTTACATCACAGCAAAGTGATTTACCCCAAAGCACCATAACCAGCTAAGTTTCGACAAGAAAGCAGAGTCTGGACTCAGATCACCATACTGGATCATTCAACAATCTTATTAAATATGGAATTAAAAGGCCATCCATTCTAATCTGCAGGTGGGGCCCTGAGTCACAGAACTTAGAGTTGAAAGAAACTTAGGTTGATTCAGTATATTTGTCTTCTCCAATAAAGAATTCCTCATAGAACATCATTGTCAGGTGATAATCCATTCTGTACCTGAAATCATTACGCAAAATGTCTTTCAAATGATTAACAACATTCACTTGATGAATATGTATCTAACATCTACTGGCTGTAGAGACAATGAATGAAACCCAATAAGATCCTTTAGAAGCTTACAATCTAATACTAAAAACTCACTCCCCTCTAATATCTACTTATTGTTGCTAATTTTATACTCTAGAATTATACATAGTAAACTTATTCTCTTATGCCTGGCAGCATTTCAAATATGGGAAGATTTGAGAGCTCTCAAGTGTTTTTTTTTCTCTTTTCCAAGCTGAACATTCAGTTTCTTCAACAGTTTTTCATATAAGGCAGCCAGATCTACTAATGACTGCTTGGTTTATAATGAAGAAATTGCCAAACTTTACTGAAAAAAAAATAGCACCTCTCACTATTAGCAGAGTCCAAGACTGATGGAAAAATCCAATCAGATATAATTAGAAAGATTCAGATGTTGGTGGCTTTGAGGTATCAGATCACTAGGATCACACAGGTGCTTTTTTAGACTTCAAATTACAGAGTAAATTTAAAATAAAAACACCTTAATATACTTTCACTTATACTCAAGATTAAAATGAAGTTATTATATAAATCTTAATAGTCAGAGGCTCTGGTTTAAAATAGTATTAGAAATGTAGTTGGAGAAAACCTGTCAATCTTCCAATAAACACAGAAAATCCAAAATTCATAAAAAACCACCAATAACCAGTGTCAAGATAGTGACAAATTATTCAAGAGTTGCTCATTAACTATCAGCATTGAACTGTTTAAAATGTAATCAATGCTTCAATCACATCATTCCCATCTGATCTTAGATAGGAAGCTTCTTCAGCCCTTCCCAGTTATTTCCAATCTGATTCCAAAAAGTAAAATCTGTTTCAACTTGAAAACTTGGCAAACATTCTTTTCCTCATGGGTTCCACTTTTGAAAGGGAAAAGTTGAGCCCAGAGTGTCCCTCCCAAATTTCCTGATTAGAATTCTTTTTATAACCACTCCAAACCATAATTCCCAGAATGAAAAAGACAAAATTAGAATCAGGAAGAAAGACAAAATGTTAATGGTAGGGCAATGAATCCAAGGAGGCCTGATTTCCAAAAGTAAAATTGTAAAATTGCCAGAGATGAGGGAAGAAGAAACATGTAGTCCTGTAGCAGTGAATCCTGGGGACTGTGGTTCATATACACTTCATCTGGGATTTTGGAGAGGAGGGCAAAGAAGAAAGACCCTGTCTCTGTAGAACTAGACAGATGTGCGGTAAGCACAAGAGTTGCACTAAGAACTCTGCATCAATCTGCCATCTGTGGCACATCTGTTAAAGGAATAGACCAGCATGTCAGTGGACAGAAATTGGGGTCAAGGGCAATCCACATATCACATTTGTTGGCAAACAGTAGGTCTGAATACATCTCTTCTGTTAAAGGATGTGTAAATAGAAAACAACAATATGAACGTGGAGACTGTAAAAATAAAAAAAAGGACTATAAAGAGAAAGGGGATTATATATTCAGAAGACTATGAAAATTGTCTATTGCAGTAACTCTAGAAGGAATAATTTTAGAACACTATTTGGCATCCTCAATGTATGCAGGAAAGTATGATCTTCATGAAACCAGAACCAAAGGGAAAAGAAAGAAGGGCAGAAGTAAATTTAAAATGCTAAAATTAAAGCCTACATTTGAAGTAGTAAAGAAGGGAATAAATTTTGAGAAAAATGGGATTTGTGATGACGAGGGCAAATTTGAAAAATTTTCAGAGGTAGAAAAAGGACAAAGGCCAATTAAAATAATTAGAAGAGGAGAAAAATGGAGGACGGTAGAGAAAATCCCATGTAAGAATTATGGGATTGTCAGATGATTATCAAGATCAAAATGAAATTATTATATGAATCTTAATAGTCAGAGATTTCTGGTTTAAAATGGAATTAGAAAGTAGTTGAAGAAAACCTCTGTCAACCTTCCAATAAAGACAAAAAGCCAAAAATTCATAAAAACAAGAGCAAATGAGAACAACTGAAACAGATGTAATAATTTAAAATATAATTGAGGAAGACTTCCTTGGGAGAAAAACAAAGAGCAAAATAACAACAAAATTGTTATCTACAAATTACAAAAGTTTGCTTCACTTTAAGTTAAATCAGCTAACAACAGATCCACATCTACATAGAACTTGGAATGAATGGTAGTTTATACAGCCTTACTAATAAATTGTGATAAATACTATGGTGTTTGTGTGTGTATGTCTGTGTGGTATTTGTGTCTGTGTGTGATTCCCTTCCAGTAAGATAGTTAATACACAAGTATATCTATGTAAAACATAGATGTAAGTATGAAATGTGTATACATTTATATGTACATGTAACATACATATGCTTTTGTAACTTTACTTTTTCAATTAACAATCACAAATATTTTCTAGTTCCCTTAAGGGCTCTAAAATATTCTAAAATATTTTTATAGTAGTCTATCACATTGGCCACCTCATGTGAAGACTTGACTCATTGGAAAAGACTCTGAAGCTGGGAGGGATTGAGGGCAGGAGGAGAAGGGGACAACAGAGGATGAGATGGCTGGATGACATCACAGACTCGATGGACGTGAGTCTGAGTGAACTCTGGGAGAAGGTGAAGGACAGGGAGGCCTGGCGTGCTGTGATTCATGGGAACGCAAAGAGTTGGACATGACTGAGCTACTGAACTGATCTGATCACATCATGAGTTACTGAATGTTTGTCAGTTCAGTTCAGTCATTCAATCGGGTCTGACTCTTTACACCTCCAAGGACTACAGCAAGCCAGGCTTCCCTGTCCATCACCAACTCCTGGAGCTTGCTGAAACTCATGTCCACCGAGTTACTGATGCCATCCAACCATCTCATCCTCTGTCATCTCCTTCTTCTGCTTTCAGTCTTTCCCAACATCAGGGTCTTTTCCAATGAGTCAGTTCTTTGCATCAGTGGCCAAATTATTAGAACTTCAGCTTCAGCATCAGTCCTTCCAGTGAATATTCAGGACTGATTTCCTTTAGGAAGGACTGGTTGGATCTCCTTGCAGTTCAAGGAACTCTCAAGGGTCTTCAACACCACAGTTCAAAAGCATCAATTCTTCAGTGCTTAGCTAGCTGTCTTTATAGCCCAACTGTCACATCCATACATGACTACCGGAAAAACCATAGCTTTGACTAGATGGACCTTTGTTGGCAAAGTAATGTCTCTGCTTTTTAATATGGTGTCTAAGGCAATGGCACTCCACTCCAGGACTTTTGCCTGGAAAATCCCATGGATGGAGGAGCCCGGTAGGCTGCAGTCAGTGCGGTTGCTAGAGTCAGACATGACTGAGTGACTTCATTTTCACTTTTCACTTTCATGCATTGGAGAAGGCAATGGCAACCCACTCCAGTGCTCTTGCCTAGAGAATCCCAGGGATGGGGAAGCCTGGTGGACTGCCGTCTATGGGGTCGCACAGAGTTGGACACGACTGAAGCAACTTGGCAGCAGGTTGGTCATAGCTTTTCTTCTAAGGAGCAAGTGTCTTTTAATTTTATGGCTGCAGTCACCGCCTGCAGTGATTTTGCAGCCCAAGAAAATAAAGCCTTTCACTGTTTCAATTGTTTCCCCATCTATTTACCATGAAGTGATGAGATTGGATGCCATGATCTTAGTTTTCTGAATGTTGAGTTTTAAGTCAACTTTTTCACTCTCCTCTTTCACTTGCATTAAGAAGCTCCTTAGTTCTTCTTCACTTTCTGCCATAAGGGTAGTATCATCTGTGAATCTGAGGTTATTGATATTTCTACCAGCAGTCTTGACTCCAGCTTGTGCTTTATCCAGCCCAGCATTTCTCATGATGTACTCTGCACAGAAGTTAAATAAGCAGAGTGACAATATGCAACCTTGACATACTACTTCCCAATTTGGAACCAGTCTGTTGTTCCATGTTCAGTTCTGTTGCTTCTTGACCTGCATACAGGTTCTCAGGAGGCAGGTCAGGTGGTCTGGAATTCCCATCTCTTGAACAGTTTTCCACAGTTTGTTGTGATCTACACAGTCAAAGGCTTTGGCATAATCAATGAAGCAGATGTTTTTTTGGAACTCTCTTGCTTTTTTGATGATCCAAATTTGATTTCTGGTTCCTCTGCCTTTTCTAAATCCAGCTTGGACATCTGGAAGTTCACGGTTCACGCACTGTTGAAGCCTAGTTGGAGAATGTTGAGCATTACTTTGCTAGTGTGTGAGGTGAGTACAATTGTGTAGTAGTTTGAATATTCTTTGGCATTGTCTTTCTTTGGGATTGGAATGAAAACTGATGTTTTCCAAATTTGCTGGCATATTGAGTGCAGCACTTTCACAGCATCAGCTTTTAGGATTTGAAACAGCTCAACTGGAATTCCATCATATCCACTAGTTTGTTTGTAGTGGTGCTTCCTAAGGCCCACTTAACTTCACATTCCAGGATGTCTGGCTCTAGGTAAGTGATCACACCATCACGGTTATCTGAGTCATGAAGATCTTTTTTGTATAGTTTTTCTGTGTGTTCTTGCCACCTCTTCTTAATATCTTCTGCTTCTGTTAGGTCCATACCATTTCTGTCCTGTAATGCTTTTAAGTCATTCTAAATTTCATGATTATATATATAGCTGTATTATAAACTTTAAACAACCACATTTCTGTTTATCTTATGAGGTGAATTTGTCAAGCTTAAACTGCTGGGTTAAACAATACAGATAATAGTTTTAAATTATAAATTTAGAAATATGAAGTAGTCTCTGACCAGACAGAAGACTCTCATTTCCTTTGAGATGATCACCTCCAAGTTAGCCTAAAACTTCTCTTTAATACTTCAATCAGAGGTCAGTAAGGAAAAGCCCAAAGTCTTCTCATAATAAAAAGGTGTAATACAAGATATTCATCCTTAGCTAAGCTATCTTAATGTGTAAAGGCAAAAGGAGATGTGCAAGGGTTCAAATTAATGCCATTTATATACCCCTATTAAAAATTCTTGATAAAGAAGTAATGGAATATTACTCAGCCATAAAAAGAATGAAATCATGTCATTTGTAGTAACATGGATGGATCCAGAGATGATCAAATTAAGTAAAGCAAGTCAGACAGAGAAAGACAAATACAATATGATATCATACATATATATAATATAAATATGACACAAATGAACTTTTTTACAAAAGAGAAATAGACTCACAGAAAAAAACAAGCTTATGGTTACCAAGGGAAAAGTGGTGGGAATAAATTAGGAGTTTGGGATTATTAGATACACATATTACTATATATAAAATAGACAAACAACAAGGACCTATTGTATAGCACAGGGAACTATATTCAATATCTTATAATAATTTATAGTATTTAAAAATTGTATAGTTCAATTAAAAATGTTTTAGGAATTTAAAAAATAATGATTACAAATGCAGTCATGTAATCTTAAGATGTTACGTGTACACCTAATAATTTTCTTATAATAGATTTTACAAAAGCTAGTTGTCTTCATGAGTCATGTGAAATAAAACCTCTTTTTGCTCTACCTTTAAAAAATTGAATGAGATCAAATAATATATTGTGTGTTTATAAACATTTTTAATGCCATAGAAAAATATGACATAAAGTCATAGAAAAAAAGTAATTTCAGTTTATATGGAGAATCATCTGCCGATATAAAGAAAAACCAAAATCAATGTTTAAAAGACTAGAAAAAAGACCAAAATCTTTTAGGTTGACATGATCAGTGGTGGTGATGTGGTCGATAAGTTGTGTCTGACTCTTTGCAACCCCGTGGATTATAGCCTCCTGGTTCTTCTGTCCATGGGATTTCCCAGGCAAGAACACTGGAGTGGGTTACCATTTCCTTCTCCATAAACTGTGAAAGTATTAGTCTCTCAGTCGTGTCCAGCTCTTTGTGATCTCATGGCCTGTAGCCCTGCAGGCTCCTCTGTCTGTGGAATTTTCCAAGCAAGAATAAAAGAGTGAGTAGCCATTTCCTTCTTCAGAGGATCTTCCTGACTCAGGGATTGAAGCCAGGTCTCTTTACCATCTGAGCCACCATGGAAACCCCTCCTGTGATCAGTAGAATTTGAATATTTTCCCTTTACTCATACTTTTTCTGAACTTCCAGAATTCGTGTACAGAGCAACACTTTTTAAAATCACAAGAGAAATGTATAATCAATACGTTTAGATGAAATACCTTTGAGCAAATTGATAAGGAGATTTTATTTTTTTTAATTAACTTTTGTAAGCTACTTGTAAACCTATCACCAAAATACACTAGTTTATATTTTGTTCTCTTTCAATCAGTCTGTAAAGGATTTCTATATCTGTAATACAGTTCATATACAATTTTAAAATCCTTATTTTCTACTCAGTACTACTACAAAAATACACATGCATGTTTCTACTTGGAGAGACAGCACACTTGGTATGTTATGATGGTAAACCATCCCATCACATGTATACACTGTGGTTCATAGAAACATTTTCCTATTGTTGGGCATTTAGATGAAGGTGGTTTGTCATGATGACAAATGCCACAACTTTGCACTCAGAGTCCTCTTCTTCTTTTTATAATTTTCTTGGATATCCTCCAGAATTATAATTTTTGTGCATAAGGGAATGCATGAACATTTTTATGGCTTTTGTTATATGTTGCCAGATCGGCCTCCAAAATTTATGGAGTTTCTATATCCTTAATATTCTCTTACAGGAAAAAAATGAACAGAAGGAAAAGCCCATTGAGCTTCCTGAACGTGAAACTAGAACAGGCGCTGGCAATAAGTTGAATGGTCAATTCTAATTTTATAGGAAGAATAGGAATTGAGAGTAGTCACTGGTTCCAGGATCCAAGACAAGTTTCATACAGAACAAAGATCAAATTTAGACCTCTTGACTACAGAACTCTTCTCTACTGCACCAACTTATTCTCTCTCCCCCTTTTCTCCTGGAGTCTAAGGAAGAAAACTTTTATTTTAGCTTAAGGCAGTAGAGAAAGCAAGAATTTGCTTCAGATCAAATCCTTGCTCTGCCACTTGTAATTCTCACCGTGCTGCTTAATTTTTCTGGCCCTCAGTTTTCTAACTATAAAATGGAGATCCTTATACGATGCCCATGTTACAAGGTTGTTGTAAGGGTTAGGGGCTTCCCTGGTGACTCAGAGGTTAAAGTGTCTGCCTCCAATGCAGGAGACTCAGGTTCGATCTCTGGGTTGGGAAGATCCCCTGGAGAAGGAAATGGTAACCCACTCCAGTATTCTTGCCTGGAGAATCCCATGGACAGAGAAGCCTGGTTGGCTACAGTCCGTGGGGTCACAAAGAGTCGGACATGACTGAGCGACTTCACTCACTGTAAGGGTTAGAGACAGTGTTTTTGGAGCCATCATTAGCTCATACGGTACTTTGCAAAGGTTAGAAAGGATCACTCCCTCTGAAGATGTGTGCAAGGGCTAGAATGCACCACCTTATGAGCAGACAGAAGCCTTGAGCCAGTTAGAAAAGGTGTCCCTTCCAGGGGAAGCAGAGCCAGACAGGGTGCGGAGGATAATACAGGACGCTGCCAGCTCTTATTCTTCCGTTTGTCTTAGAGCCTTTGTGTTGAACCACATAGTGAGGCCCAATCCGTGGGTCATCATTCTTATTCTCATTATTATTTGGGGAGGCGGGGAGGACAATTTCCTTAGGATGCTGACCCCATGCACTCTAGCCCTCAACAGTGAAGACAGAGAGTACTTCCTGGCAAGCAAGAGTTAACAGGAGGCTAAGTCCCACTGCTCCGAAGGCCATCGAGGCCAAATGAGAGCCCTGACCTTCATTCATTCAAGCTTTGTACTTCTGCTAACGGACCACATTTTGCCTGATGCATCTGCTCTTTCTAATTTGGCCTGTTTGGGTAACAAAGCTCCCAGTGATCATCTAAACCTCATTTGATGCACCTGTGAACAATTCATTATATTAATATAACAGCAGGGGAGGAGCAGAAACACTAATAAATAGACATTAGCCGCCAGCATCCCTTGTTGCAACCGTGGAGGACCTTCATTCTTCTCTCCTCCCGCTTCCTGGCCCTGGCTACACTGGGAAGGTCCTGTATACTGCAGGTACGGTGGGTCTCACATTCTCAGTCCCTGCATTTGACTAGAGCTAAGCACATCAGTGAACTATCTTTTCTCAAGCTCTGTAGAATTTCCACCTTATCCAATTTAAAAAATGTGTTCTCAGGTAGAACTAAAGAGCCACTTGATGAAGTGAAAGAGGAGAGTGAAAAAGTTGCTTAAAGTACAACATCCAGAAACTAAGATCATGGCATCCAATTCCATCACTTCCTGGCAAATATATAGGGAAACAATGGAAACGGTGTCAGACTTTATTTTCTTGGGCTCCAAAATCACTGCAGTGACTGCAGCCATAAAATTAAAAGATGCTTGCTTTTTGGAAGAAAAGCTATGACTAACCTAGACAAAATATTGAAAAACAGACATTACTTTGCCAACAAAGTTCCGTCTAGTAAAAGCTATGGTTTTTTCAGTGCTTATGTGTGGATGAGAGTTGTACTATAAAGAAAGCTGAGCGCGAAAGAATCGATACTTTCGAACTGTGGTGTTAGATAAGACTCTTGAGAGTCCTTTGGACTACAAGGAGATCCAGTCAGTCAATCATAAAGGAAATCAGTCCTGAATATTTACTGGAAGGACTGATGCTGAAGCTGAAATACCAGTAATTTGGCCACCTAATGCAAAGAACTGACTCATTGGAAAAAACCCTGTTGCTTGGAAAGATTGAATGTGAGGGGAGAAGGGGATGGCAGAGGATGAGATGGTTGGATGGCATCACCAACTCAGTGGACATGAGTTTGAGTAAGCTCCAGGAGTTGGTGAGAGACAGGGAGGCCTGCTGTGCTGCAGTCCATGGGACTATAAAGAGTCAGACACGACTGAGCAACTGAACGGAACAGAACTGAAGACATGGAGCATGAGTATTGCTAACTGAGGTTGCTTTGTTTAGGCTCTGGGAACTCTGCTCATGGCTAAATCTCTATTTATCACAGCAGATCTGTTCCATAGCAGCCCACAGAGTGATGGGTCAATGTCTTTATTTTGTTGACTCTCAGCACTTCCGTGCTGGCCTAGAGAGAATTTTCCCTTTTTTATCATTTGAGAAGATATCCATGTATGTTTGCTAATGCTCTGTCTTACTGCTTCTTCTAAAACATGGCTTATTTTTCTTTATTCCCCCCTCAAACATAACTCACTCAACTTCAAACTAAAATACATAGTTCTGGAAACCAAAATCAACTTACAGATGTTCCAATATGGCGTACATCACACCCCTCCCCCACCCTCCCCCAGTATGTGACCCTGACTTCCTCTCCAGTCCGGTGTCTCCCACTTTCTATCTTGTGTTTCATGTTCTAGGAGGAAAGGGGAACTGTTGGCAATTCCTCGTGGACATCATGCTGTTACCACCCCCTGTGTGTTTGTCCAAGCTGTGTCCTCTGCCACAAATGCTCTGAGCTGCTCAGTGAGCCTGTTACCTCTTCTTCATCCTTGACATTTTGCCCACCTCTTTCATTACATCTATCCTCTCTTATCATAACTACCTGTTATTTCTATCTTTCCCCACCACCTCTCCAGGAATGCGGGCTCCAGAAATGTAGGGACTGGTCTTAGGGACTGGTCTTAGTCACGTTTATCCTCAGTAGATGAATAAAGCCAGGTGCGGCTTTCTGCTGAGGGGAGATGCAGGTAGAGGAGAAAGAAATATATAAAGATGAAAGAATGAATGAATGAAGTCGCTCAGTCGGGTCCAACTCTTTGCAGCCCCATGGACTATAGCCTATCAGGCTCCTCTGTCCATGGGATTTTCCAGGCAAGAGTGCTGGAGTGGATTGCCATTTCCTTCTCCAGGGGATCTTCCCAACCCAGGAATCGAACCCGGGTGTCCCGCATTGTAAGCAGACGCTTTACCGTCTGAGCCACCAGGGAAGCCCATATATAAAGATGGTGAGACATAAACTTCAGTGGTGTAGATGCGAACACTGGCCACAAGGCCAGTAAAAGTGAAAGTTAGCCACTCAGTTGTGTCCTACTCTTTGTGACCCTATGGATGGTAGCCCACCAGGCTCCTCTGTCCATGGGATTTTCTAGGCTCAAGTACTCTTGCCTGGACAGAAGAGCCTGGTGGGCTACAGTCCATGGGGTTGCAAAGAGTCCAACACGACTGAGAGGTTAAGCACAGCACAGTCAGGATCCAAGTAACTAGCTATACCTCTGACAAAATGTGCTACCCTGGACAGTTCCCTTGGCTATGAGGAACCTCAATCTTCCCATGTTTAGAACAAGGTTAATGATAGTGGATTGTACATGATAGATGTATAGTTATAACAAAGTACAAAGGCACCAAGGTTATTACTATGGGCATATTTTAACTATCTTCAATATGCTTATTGTAAAAATTATATACATATAATTCTTGAAGTAGCAATATAATAAGAGTTTCTATTTTGGAGGTCTTAGTTTTGTTTTTTTTTTGTCATATAATAACACTCTAGGCTTCCCTGATGGCTAACAGGTAAAGAATCCACCTGCAATGCAAGAGGCAAGGAGATATGTATTTGACTCATGGGTCAGAAATATCCCCTGGAGAAGGAAATGGCAGCCCACTCTAGTATTCTTGTCTGAAAAAACCCATTGACAGAGGAGCCTGGTGGGCTACAGTCCAGAGGGTTGCAAACAATCAGACACAGCTGAATGACTGAACATGCAGTACCCTCTAACTGTACATTTTTGCCTCAAGGGAGGTATAGAGAAGAAATATAATGCCCCACATTTACTCTAAGAGACAAGAAGGAAGAGTTCTAGGATGGGCGTGCTTCTAACTTTTCTGATGTTTCAAACTTTTCATGGCCTGAAGCAGCAGAGTTTTCTAATAACCACTGCAAAATAAACATCCTAGTGATTGAATGAAAGAGCTATGACACAGCTGAATGACTGAACATGCAGTACCCTCTAACTGTACATTTTTGCCTCAAGGGAGGTATAGAGAAGAAATATAATGCCCCACATTTACTCTAAGAGACAAGAAGGAAGAGTTCTAGGATGGGCGTGCTTCTAACTTTTCTGATGTTTCAAACTTTTCATGGCCTGAAGCAGCAGAGTTTTCTAATAACCACTGCAAAATAAACATCCTAGTGATTGAATGAAAGAGCTACTCTTCTTTGAATTTCTCACGACACTTAGCTCAGCCCCAAGATTGAATAGGATTCTATCTTATCCTATCCTATCCTACTGTTTCTAATCTCTGCTATTTATTCATTTACTCATGAAATATTTATTGATAAACTATTTTGTGCCAGGCACTCTATTACATGTGTTGATATGGCATAAATAAGACATAATGCATGTCTACAAAGAACTGATCATTTAAGTCAAATACGTATAAACAACAAATATTTGCTATATCTCTACTTTGGAGAGTTTCTTATGTACAACATAGCCTATGCTCTAGCTGTAGAGGAAGCCTGGTGTACAACACTGGGAGAAAACTCAAGAAGCCCCACTATCCTGAACTTGAATTTTTCTTGGTTCCTCAAAAAAATGAATAAATACTAGCTAACATTTCATGTTACACTGAACTAAATGCTTTAATGGACTATTCAATTAACCCTTACAACACTATAAATATGGGTTTTATCATTATCCCCATTTTAAAGATGAGGACACTGAGACTCAGAGAAGCTGAGCAACTTGCATGCTCTCTTTCACCCAGAACTCTTTTTTTATGTGCTATACCCTTTGTTTTGAAAATGCCATCTCCTTATTTTTTTTTACTGGTCCCCTCACTCACCTCTCTCCAAATGACTAGATAAGCCTAACCCGCACCTGTGTTTCTGATTTTACTTTGAATATCGCTTTTCAAAATGGTTACCTTTGATCTCCTACACCACTTTCTCACAGCACAGGTACTCTGCAACCTTGGCTTATCAACAGGTACCAGAATTGCTTGTAGAATCTTCCTCTCCTTCACCAGCCATAATCTCCACAAAGGCCCCTCTGGTTTGGGTTTGTTTCTTTCACTAGTATTTTCCAAGAGTCCAGAAAAGGGCGTGGCATATAGAAGGCTTCAAAAAATATTTCTTAAATGAAAGAAGGGGGAGGACATGTACACAACATTTCAGGCAGCCATCAAATTCAAAAGATCTCCAAGCACTTAATAAGAATTTCTTCCTGGGGTCTTATCATACTGTTTCCACAGATGGGAAAAGGACAGTCGACTGGTGGATTGCCTCAGTTATCTTAGGCAAGTTGACATTTGTTGTACTGCAGGGGATTTCTCTTAGCACAATATTTCCTGGGAGGAGCAGGTAAATATTGAGACAAGATACACATCAAGTTTTTTCTTTTCTTTTCCCTGTGAACCACTGTACAATAATCAATTCCAGAGATAACAAAGGCATTTGTTAACAGCTCCTTCTCCTTTTTCAAAGCTCAGTTCTCAGTCTGGCAACGTTACAAAGCTCAAGAAAAGAAGTGTTGTTAGCAGATGCCAACCACTTGTCAGAGGAAAAATCCAAAAGGCACTCTGTAATACCTCAGCTTTTTTACATACAGATAGGCTTTCTGTCCCCCAGTTCATCAAAATTCCTGATGGAGTGGCTGCAGAAATGGAAAGTGAGGGCTTTACAAGACGATTAAATAAGAAAAAGCTCAGTCCAGCAAAAAATCTCCCTGCACAGTCCTCTGGGTTTTTGGTTATATTTTCACAAACGAGTTCACGGCTAAGGACATAAGTTTCCCTCCAATAGATTACTCTGCACATTAAATGTGCCATTACTGTTAACATTTTTTGGTCACCTGTGCTAGATTTTTCAGACTAAACTGTATTTCTTTCACCTTTGTACCTTTGCCTCCCTGGGTAGCACATCAAAGTTTCCAAGGTGTATATTCTCTGAGCAAATGAATGAATGACATGAATGAACATTCAGTGGGTGAAGTCAGTGCAGCCCCTACTTGGAAGAGATAGATAATTTATTCTTGGAAGGGTTTTTGCAGAATTTTTACTAAGTTCTTTTGGAATTTACCTATGTAAACAGATTAATAGACTCAAAAACTGTTTTCAAAAGATAGGATCAGAATTGGAGATAGATTTTTCTTTTTATTCTTTCTAAAGAGAAGCTTTTTGGGTTTAAACTGCAGTCTGATGAAGTCCAGTTGCCTCTGTATCCAGCTGGACACAAGAGTGTGAGTCTGATACTTGAGTAGGCATAACAGATAAATGAGTGAATGGATGGGTCTTCCTGTTCGCTTTCCTTAGTCAGTGTCTGAGAGAACAGAGGCAAAACTGAATGAGAAGGCCAGGTTGCGGCAAGCTCACATCACACCTCATACCTTTGGCAGAATTATATTCTCCTGATTCAATTGCCAGAGGACAGAACTTCGTTGAGTCTCAGCATTTTATACCCCAGCCGTCATCCCCACACTTTAATTGCTGTTCTTGGAAGAAACACCATTGCAGCCTTTCTTATATGTTCCTTTTATCTCTAGCGAGCAAGGAGGATGTAAGACCCTGGTCAAGGACCAAGCCCAGCTATTTGTTTCCAGCCCCCTGATCCACTGATTTCATTGCCACCTTTCAGAGCCAATGTTAGGAGAGGCTGATGGTCCAGATATCTCCAGTCCATGAACTGCAGCTACATTAAGCCTGAAAGAATATCCCAGCCCTCTCTTATCTTTTCAAACTAGTCAACTATCTTATAGAAAGAGCAGACTGGAGTTTGCAATTTCTGTGGGCACATCAAAGAAGCAGGACTCAACTTTCCCATGTGTACTGATTGGGGTCTTTCTTCTTCAGCTTCTTCCAGTCTCCAAATTTCCTGTATGCTTGATTTCCCACCTCACTCCCTCTTTGTTATGAGTTAGGAAATTTTGGAGAAAAAAATACATATATATATATGTGTGTATATATATACATATATATATGTACATACATGTATATATAAATTCAAATTATGTAGAAAAAGAAGATAAGCTCTCTGAATGCACCTAGTCATCCATGATGTGGGGATAATAATATTTAGGTATCAGAGCTCCAGGGAGGATCACGTTATATAATATAGTCACTGCTGAGCCTGAGTGTTTTTGCATTCGTTTTTGGTTTCTGCATAACAAATTACCACAGTTGCCAGCTTAAAGCAACATCCATTTATTTTCTCAGAGTTCTGTAGGTGAGAAGTCTGGGCAGATTTGGCTGAGTTCTCAGCTTAGGGTCTCAGTCAGGGCATCAGCCAGACTGGGTTTTATGTGGAGGCTCTGGGAGGAATCAGCTTCTATACCCCTTGAGGTTGTTGGCAGAGTTCAGTTCCATGTGGCTGTAGAACTGAGGTTCCTGTCTCCTTGCTGGCTGCTGGTGGGCACTGAGCTCTGTCCCTAAGGCAACTTGCATCCCATTCACGACCCTCTCCACATCAGCAATGTACTACACTGACTTCTGACACCTCTCCAAATTCTTGTTTTGCCACAAACAGAGAAAACTCTGCTTTTAAAGAGGCCATGTAATTAGCTTAGACTCACATTATCCACCTTTTACTGTATAAAATGACATAACTGTGAGAATGACATCTCATTGTATTCATAGGTCCAACCGCATTCAGAGGGGAGGAAATTACATAAAAGCAGTGCCCCTGAAAGCCATTCTCAGAATTCTGACTACCACAGTGTATCAGAATCACCTTGGAGCTTTTAGAAAAGTTATTGATTCTTCTCTACTGAAGACCCTCTGAATCAGAATGTCTAAAATTGCGTCCTGGAATTTGTATATTTTAAAATGTCTTCATGTAATCTAAACTTAACTGGTCTATGAATATAATATGAAAATCCTTGAGTTAATATATTCAGAGAGCCTTGTACAGTGCCTGAGATATAAGATGAACTGAACAAGCGTTACTTTCTGTTTCTCTTTCCTCTACTATCTTGGCACTAAAAGTGTGGTCCATTGACCAGAATCACCATCACTTAGGGAAGTCTTAGAAATAAAGAAGCACAGGGATTACCTCACAGACTCAGAATCTGTGTTGTAAAAAGATCTCCAGGCCTTTTCTCACATTGCCTTAGGAAGTTCGCCTAGAATGGACCCATGTTAGAAACCCTACCATGTCACTTGAACTTACTATTTCCAAATGGATGTGTATATACAAACATTTCAGTTCTATTAGAATCAATTCAACTGAATCCCAGACCATTTTCTCACATTTATTGTTTACCTAGCACAGTGAGAGATGGTATATGAAGAAAAAAAAAGAATTATAAGCTATGATCATGGTTAACTAAGGCTCACACTGTTATTGGAAGCATAAAATACAGAACAATTCAAGGCAGCAAGTTTGATAGAACATTCTGAGCCTTGTAAGAGCATTTTATGCTAGAATAGACAGGCAAAAGACCTTGTGCTGGTTCTTGAGGTAGACATTCTTTAAAGCCTAGATCAAATGCTACTTCATTTGTTCATTCATTCTACAAGTACATTTGTTGAGCTCCCACAAGGTACTGGGCACTTAGACACTGTTCCTGAATTCCAGGGGCTTCCTGGCTCTCTATTTTGACCTCATGCTTGTATTGCATCATTCAGACATGTCCTTGTTGAGTGTAACAGGTTCCCATGAAAGATCTTGCACGTCACAGAGAGCTAGGGACATTTTTCTTGGTATCTACTTCAGCTTGACAGCGCTTGACATTTGGTAAAAAGCTCAGTGAGTGAGTAAATGAATGAATAGATGAATGGCCACAGGAAAGAGAAAGGGCATTTCTGGGAGGAACACGCATGGATAAAGGTGGGAGGGAAGCATGCTCACAGCTTCTTACAGAAAGAATTCCAACCTGATCTGATCCGAGGGTTCATCCTGGAATAGTTGACGGAGAAAGGTTCATTGGAACTAGCGTACAGAAAAAATGGAATTTTAGGATGGAAAATTGTACTTTCCAATTAAATTCAACAGATATGTATTAAGCTGATGAGCAACAGGGAGCTACACTATAGGATATTGAGGGAAACTTTGACATATGGTTTGGAAATCTTCACTGTCAATACTTTTTAAAGGTGAATCACATAGGTCAAGTGGCCCTAAACAGAAAAGATTAATGTGGCAGAGATGGAGGCAGCAAGACAATGTATAGGTGTGTGCACACACATGTGTGTCTTTACTATGTGTATTTGAGGGCTGTAAGGAGAGAGGGATCATAGCCATCCAAGAAAAAAAGCATGAGCAGATGCTCAATACGGAAAAATTCCCATTTCAAGCAAGCCAGAACAGTTAAAAATAGATTGATAGGCCAACTCTATCCCAACAGAGCTCTGAGAAAACATCCTTGGAATGCTGATACACAGTTCACTCACTCAAGCATTCATTCTTACATTTATTCAACAAGTATTAACTCAGTGCTGGGCACTGTGCTAAGGTCTGGGTTACAGAAATGAATAAAATGAGGTCTTCTGCAAAAGCCCTTCCAAAAGAAGCCCTTCCAAATTAAAGCTATTCACTCTGTTGGAGGATTAATCGTGTTACCGATAAGATGAAATTGCTCGAAACTGAAGATGAAAAACTCCTCCTGCAAGTTCTTTAAGCTTTCATTGAAAGTCTGAGATTTTCTAGCTCAGCAATGTGTTCAAATGGAAGGCAGACAGATAAACCTGGTGCTGAATCCGTCTGTTACTAACTACCTGAGTTTCTGTCAGTTTCTTCATTTGAGGGTGGGTATGATTCCTACATTACAAGACTACTGTAAAACTTAAAAGAAACGATCAACGTATGTGAAGTGCCTAGGTAAGTACATGGCACATCTCTGGGTTTGAGAGGACGAACCTACAAACTGCAACATCCTGTTTACATCACTGACTGGCTCTTCTAGTCACATCTGTTTTAAGCTTTCATTGAAAGTCTGAGATTTTCTAGCTCAGCAATGTGTTCAAATGGAAGGCAGACAGATAAACCTGGTGCTGAATCCGTCTGTTACTAACTACCTGAGTTTCTGTCAGTTTCTTCATTTGAGGGTGGGTATGATTCCTACATTACAAGACTACTGTAAAACTTAAAAGAAACGATCAACGTATGTGAAGTGCCTAGGTAAGTACATGGCACATCTCTGGGTTTGAGAGGACGAACCTACAAACTGCAACATCCTGTTTACATCACTGACTGGCTCTTCTAGTCACATCTGGCCAATGGTGGGACACCAACAGAATCACAGGGGAAGAGGAGAAAGAAGTTGGGATATGTTTTCCCCATTTCTTTCATGCTCCTTCTCCACTTTATCACTGCACCCCTGGAAGTAGCCACATTCCTGTGAGCGGCTAAGTCCCACAGCAGCCCCAGCTCCACTCTGCAATTTGCACGAGGCTCCTCTCCTTGCTCCTTAAAGCAGTGGTACTGTTTCCTGCATTGCTTACCCCTGCCTGGGTCCTTCACCATCCACTATTGGTTTCTTCAACTCTCCTCGGATCTCTGTAAGTCCCTTTGTTAGCCTCATCATTTAAACCATCTAGGTTGAATTATAATTCCTATCAGTATTTTGACTAGTACAAAGATATTAAATTTTACCAGCAAGGCCACAACTTCTAAAAGTGTCTTTCATGAGTTATTCTGTGGAAAAGAGGTTTCTATGGTAAATAAGTTTGGAAATGCTGTATATTTGATCTTCTTCTTTCAGAGTCACAATATATATTAACATATTAAAAGTTCAGAGAAGCCTGAAATGAAGAAATGTGTTTAATTTTATTTAACAGCATTTTCTATAGTCATTTGACCATGAAACTATTATTTCATGTAACACCTATTAACATCCCACACTTGAGGAAATGCTGAACTAGGCTAAACTAATAAGATAATTTGTCACATTTATAGCAGTTTGAGGGCAAAAGAACATTGGATTTGGAATCAAGATTTGCTGCCTCTTGTCCTGGATCTGCTACTGACTCATGGAAGTCCTTGGGCAGACACTGCACTGAAACTCAGCCTCCGTGGCGAGGCTGGAGAAATGATCTGCATTTTTTCCCTCCTACAAATCTGACTCCAGTGCACACTCATAATGTTTTCATCAACAAGAGCAATCTTGGCAGTTGGGACAGACGTATCTCAGGCATGTTTTGCTTTGTTTCTTTTGCAACTGCAGCTTTTCACCCCCTAGAATTTTACTTCTTCACAGTTTTCGTATCAGTCAAGACTCCAGAATTTCAAAAGCACTTGTATCAAACTACACAGAAATGTTTATAAAGCAGTGTTCCACCATTTTTAAACATTCTTTCCACTCTTGCACACTATAGTTTCTGCAATAGAAAAGGGATGGTACTGAAGGTTTCTCCAGTAAGGTCTTATGATGAGCTTAAAGTACTACTTATCATTTGGTTACTTAGGCATCAGAGAGGGGAGAGCTCCCCAGAGAGTCTTGTAATACAGTGAGTCAGAATCCCTAACTCTTAGATTACCCTGCCAATGCAAGGGACAGGGGTTTGATCCCTGGTCCGGGAAGATCCTACATGCCGCAGGGCAACTAAGCCCATGTGCCCCACAACTACTGAGCCTGTGTGCTGCAGTGATTGAAGCCTGCACACCTAGAGCTCATGCTCCAAAACCAGGAAGCCCCTACAATGAGAACCCTGCACACTATAACCAGAGAGTAGCCTTAACTCCCCACAAGGAGAGAGTGCCCTCAGGCCACATCAGAGACCCGCCGCAGCCAACACAGGAGTAAATAGAGAGGTGCTTTTGTGGCCTTCCTAAAAAAAAAAAAAAGGAGAATCCCTCATTCTCATACGGTCTAATCCCGAAAAGCAATGTCTGAACACATTTAAACTCTTGATGATGACTCTAGTGATGTTAAAAAGTCAAGACATCAAATAGCATCCCAAATCCTAGAAAATCCAGCAAGAAAGAGCTATGTCTCTGGCCACCAGAACAATCCCACAGACATTTCATTCTCCTTGGCTGATATTATTCCATCCACAAAGCACAGTCCAGATATTTCTCTCCACAAGGCGAATTGTAGCTCACAGGAAATGGAACTGAATACAGATTTCAGTTCTCAGAGTTTTAGATAAAAATGTAAATGAGGAGCAAGACAATAATTAAACAAATCATTCGCAGGAATTTTTATGGCCTACTTAAAAACCATCAGCACAATTCAAGACACAGCGAGACATTCTGAGTCCTCAAAATAATTGATCTGTGACAAGGCAAACACTCATCTAATCATAATACTAAAGCTGAATCAAAGGAGCAGAGTTCCCTAGTTTCTCATACTTTTACTGTTTTCTCCCTAGATATTTAAGGAGAAGGTGACGCATAAAATTCCAAAAGGAAAGATCAGCATGATAGTTTCATTTTACAAGGTGGTATGATCTATCATCCAAATTCAACACTATCGAAGATGGTGATGACTCAAATTACATGTAAAACAAAGCCATCCTTTCCAAATGGGGACAAAGAGAGGTAGGTACTCTGTGAAATGACTGTTTGCCATGTAGTTAAAAAAATAAGAGTGTCCTCTCCAAAGATGACTTAAAATTTCCTTAATGTACAAATCAAAATGCTGAATGCACTTCATAACTGTTGCCTAATGTTTGGAATTAGAGTTGTGATGCACATATTTGACTGGTTCCATCCCAAACTGTCACATTTCTGTATACTATACCACTTTGTTGTCTTTGTCACTAAGTTGTATCTGACTCTTTGCGAGCCCATGGACTATAGGCCAACAGGCTCCTCTGTCCATGGGATTTTCCAGGTAAGAATACTGGAGTGAGTTGCCATTTCCTTCTCCAGGAGATCTTCCTGACCCAAGGATCAAAGCTGGGTCTCCTGCATTGCAGGCAGATTCTTTACCACTGAGTTACCAGCTGCTGCTGCTGCTAAGTCGCTTCAGTCATTTCTGACTCTGTGTGACCCCATAGGCGGCAGCCCACCAGGCTCCACTGTTCCTGGGATTCTCTAGGCAAGAACATTGGAGTGGGTTGCCATTTCCTTCTCCAATGCATGAAAGAGAAAAGTGAAAGTGAAGTCGCTCAGTCGTGTTCGACTCTCAGCGACCCCATGGACTGCAGCCCACCAGGCTCCTCCGTCCATGGGTTTTCCAGGCAAGAGTACTGGAGTCGGGTGCCATTGGGAAAGCCCCTATATACCACTTGAGACAGAGCTAAAAGCCATTTTATATGAGCTCAATGTAAATGCAGAAGTTCATCAAGGTGGATGTTTGAGAAATGTAACTTTGGCTGGGAAGCGCCTACAGTGTAGGCTGGGGAAATAGAGTCATGCAAAAGAGAAAATCTGTATTGCAGAGAACAAAGGATGATAGCAATTAAAAGCAGAGGAAGCAGGAGACTAGGACAGATAATGTCTATAGATACATTTTTCTATAGATGAGACAGGAAAGTCCAGAGACATGCTGTCTGAGTCCCCTGGTAAGTAAGTGGCAGAGCCAGGGAGACAACTAAGAATGGACTCCTAGGCTGGTTCTCTTCCCAGAACACTTTGTTGACCCTCAGCCAGGTTCTGGCCCATGCAGTTTTAGGACATGTCAGCTATAAGGAAAACGGTACTGGTCTCTTAACTTCTAAGGCCCGCGGAGGGTCATTCCAGGGGAAGAGAGGCAAAGCTGTTACCAGCTTGATTTAATTAAGGACATATTTTTACTTAGAAAAGATACCCTCTTCTTACCATTTTGCTTAGCATGTTCATACATTTATATTTATGGTGCACAAAGGAATTAGATTCTGCAGCAAAAAATACACTAAAATCCTTCTTCCTTGCCTTTATGAGTTTGGGTTTAAGGACAGTCTTCTCTATCTAATGCACAGAGCAGGGAGGGTTTGCTTTATTTCTCCAGGAAGCACTGAGGTCCTTGACCTCTCTGGGAAGTTCATCATATGCTTCTCTGTGTTACTTCTGGACTCTGTACAGGACCTAGGTTAGAAGTTACCACTGAGATTGTATTTATAGTGGAGCCAAAGTGGTCAAGAACTTGTAATCAGACAAATCTGGGATCAAATCCTAATCTACTAAAAATGACTCTGGACACTTTTGTATCATAATTTCCTCATTAAAAAAAAAAAATGGGGCAATAGATTCACCAAAGAGTGTATAGTAGATGCTGTTGGTTCCTGAGCTAGGTACCTTCCCTTAGCTGCCCTAAATGTTGGCCGCACATACTCCCATCAATCATTTGTATAACAATCCTCTTCTTAAGCCTCTGATTCTAGGGAATCAACTAAAGACAGAGTGGTGAAGATTAAATGATAAACCAGTTTTCACACTGCCCAACATGGGTAACGTATTCCCAAATAGGAGCTATTATCATATTATCAGCCACTTATCTGAAACCTTTAAGACAATCCCTAGCACTTGGAGTGTGCCGTGCGTGCTCAGCTGCTCAGTCGTGTCTGACTCTTTGCTACCCATGTACTGTAGCCCTCCAGTCTCCTCTGTTCACGAACTTCCAGGCAAGAATACTGGAGTGGGTTGCCATTTCCTTTTCCAGGAGATCTTCCTGGCCCAGGGGTTGAACCCACATCTCTTACCACCAGCACAACCAGGGAAGCCCTTTGAGGTGCTCAGTAAATTATACAACATGAGGCTACATGAAATCATGCTTTTGCCATCAATGCATTTGATCTGTGCATGCATGCTAAGTCCTTTCAGTCATGTCTAACTCTTTGCAACTCTATGGACTGTAGCTCACCAGACTCCTCTGTTCATGGGATTTTCCAGGCAAGAATATTGGAGTGGGTTGCCATTTCCTTCACCGTGGGATCTTACTGACCCAGAGATCGAACCCGCATCTCTTACGTCTCCTGCACTGGCAGGCAGGTTCTATACCACTAGCACCATCTGAGAAACACATCCGATCTGATCTGAGCATCTTGAATATCCATGGAGGTCTCGGTATTGACCTTGATCTCTACATCTCCAAATAGCACTTACCCCTCTATCAATTTCTATATATTTTCCTTTAAGCATATTAGCCATAAATGTCTACTGTATTCCTAAAGACAAGATGTCCACAGCAGAGAGAGAGAAAATACAGTTTCTATTCTCAAGAAATATAAATGTATTTACAGATTTATTATCAACATAAAAGAACAATGCACATCAATAGATTTCAGGAAGTATTTAGGGAGAAAACATTAAGATATTTGTATGTTTACAGTTTTATAAGTAACCACATTAATGGGATATTGATTTACTTAAAGTATTTACTTGCTTTTTCTCCTCTTAAAATAGTGGAGTATTGATAATACTGAGAAATCTGAGCAATTCAAAGGGCCAAATCTATATTTTGAAAATTTATAATCACATGTTCTCACAAGTACGTAATGAAATTAAACAAGATTCTGACACTTGATGATTCAGTTGTCATAACTTGTGAGATACTTTTGCCAGGAAAACTAGCAGTTCTTCTGGGCTGCTTCCATTTACACAACCATGAAAACAAGTCCATCTCCCCTCATTCCTCTCCCTTTATCTGTATCTGCTAAATAGACCAAACCTTATTTAATTTAAGGACAGGCAATATATAATGAACTAATTTTATAAATATGCGTTCACTTTTTGTTTCCATTAGGAAGTATGAACTTTCATGTCCCATTGTTTGTTCCAGAGAATATTACAAGCTCAGGTCAGAAATTTTAGGGAGAAGAAGTTCAGATTCATGACTCTGTGGGAAAGTATTTAGCCAGAAAGACACATCCTATATAAAAGTGTTTATATTCATGATGGAATTCAACAGTTGAGAAAAAAAAAAAGGTAGGGGGAGGCAGTCTTCATAAGGCAAGTTGGCCATTCCAACAAAATAATTCTCCTTCAGAACCTTTAGTGTTTGAGGCAGATAAAAACAAAGGGATTCTAGGGTATATTTGGGAGTGCCAGAACACGAACATATCCTTAAATATATATTATAATGATTCTGTATGCTCTGACAGCTGGAATGTTGGGGTACTAAGAAGGGAAGCATCGGATTTAGGAGAAGGGAGGTTGTAGCCTGTGCTCAGTAGCGAAATGAAAGATAAGTAAGAAGGACAGTGGTCTGGGGCTCCAGCCTAGGGAGCAAGGAGGCATCACCAGATGGTACTGCCTAGCTTTATTCCATGGAAAATAGCCAACCCAATAATTTAGTATTCAGATTCATAGGCCTAATCTTTGGCTAAGGAAATCATGGCAGAGAGAAAGGAATGTCAAATAACCTGCTGGAGGTCACATATATTAAAAAAATTACTGCTGGCCATCAAAGTGAAATTTCTATAGAGTGCCATATGTTTTATGCAGAGTTTCTATGAGATGAGAAAACTGAGTCTCCGACAAGCTAACTGAAGTACTCAAGGTGTTACTAGTTCTCAGGGTTAGAGCCCAGGACTTCCGCCCAAATGATGAATTTCTTCATGAACACACACACTTTCATCTCTTATAATAGGACATTTCTTTCTAGCTAAATACTTTCCTACAGAGCCATGACTGCCTGCTAAGTTCTGGCTCTTAACTGCTAGGTAATACTGGCCAACGTCATATTATAAACCACCTATCTGTTCATTCAGCTTCATTATTGACCGTGAGCTCCTAGATGGGAGGAACTGTGTCTTGTTATCCCTATTTTCTAGGATAAGCCACAGGGCTTGGCTCAAAAATACTTGTTGAATAAACAAATGGACTAGATTAAACTGTATATAGGATACACTTGGTTCTCAGGCACACCTATAAACAGTGCAGTCATGAATACAAAATGAAAAAAAATGTACATTTTATATTATGTGTAACATTTCTCATAGTGCCTTTATCTATACAATTTCCCATTCTTGTGTGACGATCTCCGTGACCTTCATCCAAAGTGATCACACCTTCTACTAAAGTTTGTTAATATATTTATTACAATAGAAAGAGGCCAAAGAGAACAATGAACCAGGCTTTCTCTTGGATGAAGATCAGTCTTCATCTGTGAAATGGTGACACTGTCTCCACGTATTTAATATGTATTGAGTGATTTCTGGGTGCATGTATATATGTTCATGGTCCAAAACCCAAAGGAGAAGCAGAACATGGTTCATGTTCTCAGAGATTCTATAACTTAGTGAAGGAGACAGACATGGAAGCAGATAATTACAATGCAGTGCAGAAAGTGCTATACTTAAAAACTGTGCCAGGGGGCCAGAAGAAAACTGCTGGGGCCCAGCCCTGGAGTTTTAGGGAGAATCTCTTCAATGTAATGGCTAAGAGCTCAGGCTTTGGACCCGAAGCCTTGGGGCCAAATTTCAGCCTGACCACTTTGCTCTTGTGTGAACTTAGGCAGTTTACTCAATGCAGTGGTCACTGCCCATTTCCCTGTCTGTAAAGCAGGAATATCAGCTCCAACCTCAGAAGTTTGTTCTGAAAATGAATATAGTAAATAAGGTCTCAAATATAGCTCTCCCTAACACATAGTAAAAGTCTGATTAAGGCTTCACAAAAGTTGTGTCTTGAACAGTGAGTTGGAATTTGTTGAAGAAACAAAAAAAAGTATAATATGGAGAAGGCCTTCCAGGTGGAACAAACAGAATGCAAAATAGTTGTGATGTGTGAAGCTTTCAGTATTTCAATTTTTAAAAAGATGGTAAAAAATACACTTGACATCACAATTTGGTACATGCATAGCTAAAACCATAGTTTAATAAAATAATACTTACTCTCACTGTGTCAAACATATTCTGATTTATTCTAATCCATTCTAATATTTTTTTAATGTTGATTGAAGTCCATTGAGTTAATTTTGTGACCCCTTAGTGGGTTAAGACCCACAATCTGGAAGACATCTATTTTAGAAAACAGTAAGTGCTGTGGTTTTACACAGCTGAAGTGCTGAGCATAACAGGAACAAACCTGATTATGCTACCCATCGTTCCTGGCCCTAGGCCCTAGTATGAATGAGAATGATTGGAGATGAAGTAGAAGAGAAAGTCAGGGTCCTTACTCTAAAGATCTTCATAGAAAAGGGTTGGTGGGATGTAAATTGCTGCAGCCATGTGGAAAATAGTAGGGAGTTTTCTCAAAAAGCTACGGTTGCCATATGATCCAACAACCCCTACTCCTACACATAAACCCAGACAAAACTATCTTTCAAAAAGATACACAAACCCCTATGTTCATAGCAGAACTATTTATGATAGCTATGATGCAGAAACAATCTAAGTGTCTGTGGACAGATAAATGGATAAAGAAGATGTGGTACATGTACACAGTGGAATATTACTCAACCATAAAAAAGAATGAAAGGATGTCATTTGCAGCAACATGGATGGACCTAGAGATTACAGTATGAAGTGAAGTCAGTCAGATGCCTAATATCATATGATATCACTTTTATGTGGAATCGAAAATATGATACAAATGAACCAGGCTACAAAATAGAAAGAGACCTACAGACACAGAGAACAGACCTGTGGCTGCCAAGGGAGAGAAGGGGCGGAAGAAAGAACTGGGAGTTTGGGATTAGCAGCTGCAAACTATTATATATAGAATGGATAAACAGTGAGGGGAACTAGAGTCAATACCCTGTGATAAACCATAGTGAAAAAGAATATATATGTGCCTGTGTAATTAAAAAATATACTAAAGACCCTCATAAACCAAGTTCCTCAGGTCCAGCTTGATTTACAGGTGCTGAGGAACTACTGCAGAGTTCTGACACAATCAGCTTTAAGGGTGTGGGTGATCGCCCTGGTGGTTGTGTACAGGATGGCTTTGGAGGGGCCAGAACCGGAGGGGTGTCACAGTTATACACTGATGAAAGCTCTGAACGACTGCTCTATTCTATTATGATAAACGTGGCAGTAAATGACACACCTCCTCCTAAAACTGAGTGCCTTTTCCAGGATGTTGGAACCTCTATCCTCTTTACGGTTGTTCCAAGATTTGTCTAGACTGGATGTCATTACGACTCGATGGACATGAGTTTGAGCAAGCTCCTGGAGTTGGTGATGGACAGGGAAGCCTAGTGTGCTGCAGTCCATGGGGTCACAGAGTCAGACACGACTGAGCAACTGAACTGAGCTGAACTGAGAGAAAGTCCAGGGTCTCAGGGCTGCATGAGTAGCTCTGCTTTCCAAGAGTAAGAGCATTTGGCAGATACAGCATTAGAGAGGCTTGTCATGATGAATTTTATTTTTAGCAAGTGATTTGAAAATATTATGCACCTAATCTGAACTCTAACCTATGGGAAATGATTTTTCTTAAAGAGAAATGTAATGCATTTTCTGAAATAGTATGAAATTTAAGCGGCTATCCAAGGCTACTTTGTTAAAATTATCTGCTGATATTTGATGCCAAGGACTATTTGCAAGCAAGGTTTTTGGCAAATTAGGATTTAATGGTTCAAGAAACTAGCATTTAATGAGTGCCTACTGAATGCTAGTGCTTTTATACATATTACGATCACTTAAAAAGACTGTTAGATGAACAGAATTTCCATTCTTTCAGTAAGTCTAAAATTAAACTTACTAAAGTATCTACAACTTTAAAGACCATAAATGGCTTGCAGATTTTTCTTTAGAACACCCATATACCTGCATTCGCATTGGATGAATTACATGCTTACCATGTATTTGTTTATTCAAATTATACTTGTTATTTTTATCTTGTAATCTACTGACATGCACAGTGATGCAATATATTCACAAAAAGAGTATTTCTTTTTATGAAATCTAAGTTGAATGCTTTGGAAAGACTGATAACATAAATGAACTGCCTAAGAAAATGTTGAATTAAGTTGGAATAGGACACTATAAAGGGTAGAAGGAAGTGGTATATGTTAAAGTGTTGTTAAAACACACATTCTACTTTAAAGAATCTGACACTGAAACACATTTTAAAATGATTTATATATATGGTTCATGCCAGGGGTCTGGTCAGTGGGCTATGCCCTCCAAGAGAAGCCCTAGACTGTAGACGAGAAGATTGATTTTAAAAATTTTATATTTATTTTGAAATGAATTATTTAATGTCTGTACAGATTATGTTTATTTGTGTCCAACTCTTTGCGACCCCATGGGCCTTCTATCTGTCCATGGAATTCTCCAGGCCAGAATACTAGAGTGAGTAGTCATTATTCAGGTGATCTTCTTAACCCGGGGATTGAACCCAGGCCTCCCGCGTTGCAGGCTGATTCTTTACTGTCTGGGCCAGCAGGGGAGCCCAGCCCTGGAAGTAGCACTAGGGCTCATCTTTCCTAGTGGATCCGCACCTGGGGCCCTTCTGGGTGGGACAGCTCGCCTCTACTGTACTCCGTGACAGCTGCGGCAGCTGCCAGGGGCGGGGAGCCATGTGTAGGATAGTGCTTTCACACCTGGCAAGGGGAAGTGAGAAGATGCCAACAGCTTTCAGCTGGCACAACAGGGCATGTTTGGGCATCTTTTCTTCTCTCTGTGTGGCTTCTCCACCTGGTCTCTCTAGCATGGTGGCTTCAGAAGTGTCAGAGTTCTTACAGATCGGTTCTGGACTCCTGAGGGATCAGTAAAAAGAGTAAGCCCAGTAAAAGTTGTATTGCCTTTTACAATCTAAACTCATGCGTGTCCTTTCCACTGGAACCTACCCATCAGAGGATTTACAAATATGCACCCATGTTCAAGAGCAAACAGCATGCATCCTGCCTCAGATGGACATTCCACGTAGACCACATGGGATGAGAAGAGTTGGCCATCTTTGGAAAATACTATCTGCTATACCTGTTTTAACTTATTATCTTTTCTCCCAATAACTGGCTAAGAATCCTGATGCATGCAAGCTAAGTTACTTCAGTTGTGTCCGACTCTGTGGCCCTATGGCCTGACAGGCTCCTCCATCCATGGGATTTTCCAGGCAAGAATACTGGAGTGGGTTGCCATGCCCTTCCCCAGGGGATCTTCCGGCCTCAGGGATTGAACCTGTGTTTCTTTTGTCTCCTGCATTGGCAGATGGGTTCTTTACCATTAGCACCAACTGGTAAGCCCACAGACCCTGATATCAATAGATAAAAGGAATTTCATTGGAATTAATTCTTATAACAAACCTACTGGATGGGCGCCATGCTGGGGACCAGGAAGCCGAGGCTCAGAGAAACAGTCTGACTAAAGCCTGCTCTCTCCGCATTAACACTTGCTTCATTTCTTCCTCTGATAAGGCATGAAGCTTGTGTTTTCTATATGTAAAAATTATGTTCCTCCCAAGACCTATAAACCAGCCCAACCCACCGGGACATCGAAAAACCTGGATGGACAAAATGGGGTGTGGATTATTTCAGTTCCACAGCACATCACACATCACCTATACTAGTGTCTCCAAATTTCTGATATACATTAGAATCATCTGGGAAACCTTCTAAAAATTTCTGATTTCCACATTGCATCCTATACCAATGAAATCACAATGTCTGTGGTTACAAGCCAGGCATCAGTCATTCTTAGATGATCCCAAAGCGAAGATCCCAAAGATGGGATTCTTAGATGATCCCAAAGCGAAGATCCCAAAGATGGGATTCTTAGATGATACCAAAGTGAAACAAAATTAGGGAGCTATAATCCAGATTCTCTCTGATCTAATCTCTCTTCAAGTTTCTACAAAGCCTTGCCTCTCTGTCTCTTTCTCTCTCATTTTTGCTACTGTTCTTGGCATCTCTGGTTCTCCTCCAAGTTGCATACACCAGGGATTTGGATCAGGTAGTATCTTCAGCCCATACCTCAGACCCTAAAATGTAGCAGAGAGAAATATAACTTATAGCCCTACTATTTGTATCTCAATTTTCTCATCCACATTATAGGAAAATGACAATGACAATAATAATACCTCCATTGCCATGTTATCATAAGGATTAAAAGAGATAAGGTGGGACATATTCAATAAGTCTGTTAAAATATTTGTTGAATGGATGAAAAAATGGAATCATTTCATAAATTTCTTTTATGACCAAAAAAAATTAAGTCAACATGAATCTGGTTTCAGGTATTAAACATGGATTAAATATTCATTTTAGGACACATTTGTTTTACATTTAACACATGGGTTCATGAATAACACTATAAAGAACTCATTCCTTAAAATATTAATATAAATATCTATGCATAAGGTGAAATAATTGGGGGATTTTATCTCCTCTGACGAATAGGGAAAAAGGCCATTTAAAAATATTACTTTCTCCATTTCAAAGAGTGGAGGTGAAGCACCAGAAATCCAAGTTCACATGCAAGGGCCATGATAAAAAATGCAGGTGCTGTGAAACATTTATAAGGGCCTCGCATAAGGCAGTATGTAGGCTTGAATCTGAAATGACATTTTGGCATAAAACAGATCTCCCACAGGCAGATTTGAAACTTCCAGAAAAGTCTGAAAATGACATCTTTCAAAATGAACAATCATCAAATATGCCCAAGTCATTACCTCAAAGTACTTTGCTAATGAGACAGGCTGAAGAAATGGCTAAAAATAATTGACCCCAGTTTTACAGCTGAAAGTTGTAAAAAAAACACCAAAAAAAGCTATTGCGGGTACCAGCCTAGAATTAGGCATTGGCAACTGTATGGCATATTAAATACAAACATTAGGACATGTCTGGCTCAGTAGAGAACCACTGCCAATAGCTTTTTACTCACGAATTTCAAATTGCTTTACAAATGACTTGATGTCATCTTTTCTCCTGTAAATTATATTCCCCTTATACAGTGCTATGGTTTATTTTTTAAAGACATTTACCCCAATATCTAATGAGATGTTTGCTCCAATATCTTATTAGGTCCTTGCACAATGCTGTAAATGAGGCAAGGCAGATTTTATTGTTCCCATTTTGTAGATAAAGACATTGAGGTCTGGAGAGGTTAATAACTTGCTTACATCTTCCAAAGTCGCTCAAATGGCCTGCTCTGTCTCAGCTAAACAAAAACCACAGTACAACATGGGGACCTGCATAAGTGTTTTTCAGGAAGGAAGTCAAGATAGGGAGAAGGAAATTAATGTCTATGGAGCACTTATTATGTGAACTATCGGACACAATGTGGAGAATTGCTTCTGGTGTGTTAAATGTAACAAGTAGGCTATAAACTGGTTGTACCTAATCATCTCAACTTAAAAGCATGCAGAGGAAAAACACAGAAAAAAATCAGGTACTCTTCTAGACACTGGAACTTGGTTCTGTGCTGCCTATGTGCTGGAGGTGAAATGGACAATAGAGAGGAAAATCAGTTCGTTCATCAGTCAAGAATATTTCCTGTGGTGATAGTGCCATGGTGACTGTGGGAATATGATGATAAGAAATGCACAGGATGCGAGTGGGGGGAAAGATGGGCAAATTTGAGCATAGCCAGAAGGATGCTAAAGAACACACTGTACAAGGTCTCAGAAAGAAGCATGTTAGGGCAGGCAATGTTGAAAATAAAAGCCCGTGGTAGGAATGAGCTTCAAGAAATGGAGGAACAGTCTAAAGGTCAATGTCATAAGCAGAACCAGAGGTGAGGAGAACACAGGAAATAGGTAGGTAGTCAGGGCTCAGATTGTGATGGGCCTCGCAGGCCGTATAAGTTGTCCGA
>SJYC01123065.1:0-32828 GCA_006408675.1 Madoqua kirkii
TGTGGTTCTGATTTGCATTTCTCTGATAATGAGTGATGTTGAGCATCTTTTCATGTGTTTGTTAGCCATCCGTATGTCTTCTTTGGAGAAATGTCTATTTAGTTCTTTGGCCCATTTTTTGATTGTTTCATTTATTTTTCTGGAATTGAGCTGCAGGAGTTGCTTGTATATTTTTCAGATTAGTTGTTTGTCAGTATCTTCATTTGCTATTGTTTTCTCCCATTCAGAAGGCTCTTTTCACCTTGCTTATAGTTTCCTTTGTTGTGCAGAAGCTTTTAATTTTAATTAGATCCCATTTGTTTATTTTTGCTTTTATTTCCAATATTCTGGGAGATGGATCATAGAGGATCCTGCTGTGATGTATGTCGAGAGTGTTTTGCCTCTGTTCTCCTCTAGGAGTTTTATAGTTTCTGGTCTTACATTTAGATCTTTAATCCATTTTGAGTATTTTTTGTGTATGGTGTAGAAAGTAATCTAGTTTCATTCTTTTACAAGTGGTTGACCAGTTTTCCCAGCACCACTTGTTAAAGAGATTGTTTTGAAAATCCTTTAACTATCAGTCCAACTCATCACATGTAGTATCAGCAACATGCATAACTCAGCAGAAGTGATGGCGGAATGAACTCTGACCAGGTATGTGAGCAGAGGTAGCGATGACTTCCTGTTGGCCAGGGGGAATGATAAGATGTCAGCAACTTGAGGATGCAATCTCATTTCCCGGATATTAAAATGTGGAATAAATATGTATGTAAGGGTTTATGCAAGATAGGATAGGGTGCAAAGCAAGAGAGGTCATAACCCTGCTCTTCAGTGCTGGTGAGTTCTGTATCTTGGTGAAGCATCTGAACTCTGAGCAACACTTTCTGTGCAAAGTTCTTTTGGATTTTCATATAGCTTCACCTCAGTTTTCACTCAACACTGCATAGGGCTCTGGTTACACCAATGGTTGAAGTGTGATGTAATTTTTATCCTCATGTTTGTTTTATTTATTTAATATTTATGCATTTATTTGTTTGGGTGTGTTGGGCCTGAGTTGCACTATGTGGGATCTAGTTCCCTGACCAGGGTTTGATCCCAGACCCCCTGCATTGGAGCACGGAATATTAGCAACATCTCATCTAATCTAAGAGGTACTGGTGATAAAGTTTACTATTATTTCTTTTATTTTCTTAGGCTCCAAAATCACTGCAGACAGTGACTGCAGCCTTGAGAATAAAAGATGCTTGCTCTTTGGAAGAAAAGCTATGAAAAACCTAGAGAGCATATTAAAAAGAAAAGACATTACTTGGCTGACAAAAGTCCACATAGTTAAAGTTTTGGTTTTTCCAGTAGTCATGTACATATTCAGGTCTTCCTAGTAGTTCAGCTGGTAAATAATCCACCTGCCATGAAGGAGACCTTGATTCAATTCCTGGGTTGGGAAGATCCCCTGAAAATGGGATAAGCTACCCTATCCCATGAACCACCAGGGAAGTCTCTTCTGTATTTGCTTTAGAAACTGTATGGTCCTTTAGATACTGTATGAAGGTCAAGGGAGTCTTCTTCATTTCTGTACTATTAGTAACTAGGTGCCAATGAAGGTCCATATAGTCAAGGTTATGGCTTTTTCAGTAGTCATGTATGGATGTGAAAGTTGGACCATAAAGCTCTGAAGAATTGATGCTTTTGAACCATGGTGCTGGAGAAGACTCTCGGGAGTTCTTGGACAGCAAGGAGACCAGACCAGTCAATCCTAAAGAAAATCAACCCTGAATACACATTGGAAGGACTGATGCTGAAGCTGAAGCTCCAATACTTTGGCCACCTGATGCAAAAAACTGACTCATTGGGAAAAACCCTGATGATGGGAATAATTGAGAACAGGAGGAGAAGGGGGGAACAGAGAATGAAGTGGTTGGATAGCATCACTGAATCAATGGACACCAGTTTGAGCTAACTCTGGGGAATAGTGAAGGACAAGGAAGGCTAGTGTGCTGCAGTCCATGGGGTTGCAAAGAGTAGGGCACAACTGAGTGACTGAACAGCAACAAGTAACTAGGTGTGACCTAATACAGGTAAGGGGCTCGAGGGATAAAAGAACAAATAAAAGAAGGAATGAATATCGTTTTGTGATGAACTCTGGCTTACAAAGTAGATTTCTCTCCTAAGAATTTGGAAAAAAATTATTCCGATTAAATGATGCTCAAGCAGCCTTAGTTACTGGAATACAAAGGTGGTGTCACTCTTCACAAAATGTCTTATACATCAACAATGCCCCTGGGACTGAATTTCAGACTCACTTCCCTATACCACCTCTGCACTCACATGTGTAGACCCTGTGTTCTAATGAGGGTCCTCACACTTGATGCCAAGCAGCACTGGATGCAAAACTCTCTCTGCCATTTAACTGCTTGAGGGAACTTGAGGTTTTTATTCTCCCCTGGTCTCAGTTAAAGAGATCTACCTCTTAAGAGTGTCTTGAGGACGAAATGCCAGGTAGACAGCACTTATAACTGTGTCTGCTATTGTATAAATTCTCAGAAAGTTTAAGCTACAGGTTTAGAAAGCAAAAGAGCTCTCGATCCTACCATGTCTGCTGGTTGGCATGCCAAACCTGAGAGAAGGCTCTTCTATTTCTGTTTTAAACAGTAAATTTAAGACTCAGAAGAAAATCATCATGGCAGACTAAGGCCTTTGATTCAGTTCTGATCAAATGATGTTTATTTTTCAAAAAGGATTTTCAACCTTGAGAGAACATTAGAGATGCTCTAGTCCCAAACTCCCATTTATCACATGAGCAAGTGAGGAGCAGGGAGACCAAGTTTGCTTTCAGCACCTCTCAGCTGCTGATGGAAGAACTGGGACTGGAGCCCACAGCTCTGGACTCTGAGAACATGCTTGTTTCAGTATTTTTCCCCAGCATGGGGTACAGCTCTGAAGACTGCATCCTTCACTGAGAACACTTTTGCTGCTTGTGGTCTGCCCTTGCCTCCTCTCCAACGTCATTTTCTACTGCCATGGCTCTCCTCTCTCCCCTATACCCATGTTTTCCTTATCCCTCACATATACTCATTACCCCATGTCCTTGCTTTCTGTACAGAGAGCTCTTCTCCTGCTCCTTCCCATGTCTGCTTCATCACTTTAACTCAAGTCTCTTCTTAAATGCCACATCTCCATAGAGGAATTCTCTATCCCAATTAGCCTGTAGACCCTAAATGAAAGCGCCCCAATCCACCACCACCTAATATTCTCAATTCCTTTGCTCTGCTTTTTCCTACAGCACTGATTATTTGCTTTTTAAAGAAATTTAATCATAATTGAGTTACAATGTTGTGTTACTTTCAGATATACAACAAGGTGATTTAGTTACATATATATATATGTATATATATGTATTTAGTTACATATATATGTATATATGTAATATATATGTGTATGTAATATATATGTATATGTAATATATATGTATATGTAATATATATTCAGTATATGTGAATATATATTCATATATATACATATATATAATATATATATTCAGATTCTTTTCCCTTATAGGTTATTATAAAATATTGACTATAGTTCCCTACACTATATAGTAGTTCCGTATTGGTTATCTATGTTATATATTGTGGTGTGTAGATGTTAATCCCAAATGCCTAATTTATTATTTCCTAATGTAATGTATTTTACTGTTTAATGCTACACCTTTTCCACTACAACATAGGGTCCATAAAAGCAGTGACTGGTTTTGTTGGTTTTGTTTTGTTCATCCTCATGTCACCACCAGAGCTACGACTGGTACATAACGTGTGCTCCATGAAAACAGTTATTGAAAGTCTACATGTTCCAAGCACTGAGATACGTTCTGGGAAAAACAATTGCAAGTCAAAAAGACAGCTTTTCTGCAGTTTCTAGTGTAGTGAGGGATACAGATATTAATTAAATAATTACTGGAGTATATTGTAAGAGTATATAATCAGGAGATGTGAACTAGTCTTGAGATTCTGGGAAAACTTCTCCCAGGAGGTAAATTTCTGCATACATGTCTGATGGATAAATGGGTGTAAACTAGGAGAAGAGAGTGGAAGACAGGGTTTCCAACAGAGAAAACACTAATAATATACTCTAGCAGGGAGAAGGAGTAATGATGGAGGGCAGGTATCAGAAGGATGGGAAAGTGCAAAGAAATCAGACTATGGGAGACTTTTCAGGACACATTAAAGATTTTGACCTCTATCTTTTGAGTCATGAAGAGCCACTGGAGAATTTTAATCACAAGGGTGATAACTCACTTCTGCATTTTTAATGACTGATTTGGTGGTTGCTTGAAGATTGATGTAGAAGAGGGTAAGCGGGGAATCAGAATGACTCGCTAGAGGTCACTGCAATAGACCCTGAGAGGAAGTGACAGTAGCTCATACCAGGGCAGAGATTGGGGAAGGAGGATGAAACGGAGAAATAGAGACAGATGTAGAGAACAATGCTATGGATATCAAGGGGGAAGTGGGGATGGATGGAATGGGAGATTGGGATTCACACATACATACTATTGATAACTATGCATGAAATAGATAGCTAGGGAGAATCCACTGTATAGCACAGGGAACTCCACTCAATGTTCTGTGGTGACCTAATTGGGAAGGAAGTCCAACAAAGAGGAGACATGTGTATAGACCTAGAGCTGATTCACTTTGCTGTACAGTAGAAACCATTGCAACACTGTAAAGCAACTATGCTTCAATTAAAAAAAAAGAATGGTCCAAGATCTCAGTTATATTTAATTGGATTTGGTCTGGGATCAGGACTGAGGAAGAATGTGTCAAAGATAACTCTCAGGTTTTGGGGTTTTGGTTCTTTTTTTTTTAATTTTACTGTGAAATTCAGTGAAAGGTGGTGACATAGAGATGGGGAATCTTGGAAGAAGACAAAGTCATGAATGCTATTTTGGATGTGCAGATGCTCTTGAGGCATCTAAATGCAGATATGAAGTAGCAAGAAACATATGTCTGGAGCTCAGGAAAGATGTATCTCCACACTAGAGATGCACAAGGGTGCTTTTAGGTGGTCTTTGAGGCTACAGGTGTATAAGTGGTAGAGGACAGTCTGAGAAGAGGCCTACAGTGGTCCTTTATGAAAGTCTACAATTTAATGGCCATGTAGAAAAAGGTGGACCTGAAAGGGCACAGAGGAGTGACCAGAAATAAGAAAACCAGAGGAAGTGGGTCCCATTGATCAGGAAGGCAGAGGTTTTCAGTGGAGAGAGGTGTGCTCGGCAATGGCACCCATGGCAGGGAGGTGACGGAAGTGGGTGCTGCCGTGGGGTCTTTGCGGTCGATGACATCAGAGCCACCTGTTGACTAGGGAGGGCCATTCAAATGAAACAATCAGAAAGAAACCAGATTAGAAGAGGCCAAAGGGAAAATAATAGCATTTGTAATGGAGAGGGCAATAAAAGCCAGAACTTTTGAGCAGAATAGGTGGGAAGTTAAGAGACAGAAAGAGAAAAAGGTTTTAGTTGGTGGGGGAATGGATGGGGTTTCTGGAAGATTATATATCCGTTGATTTAAAAACTGAAGACTTGAGTATGTTGACATGATGATGGGAAGGAACTTCATTCCAAAGGACACATTTGAAAGCTTATGTAAATAACCTAGTCTGGGCAAAGGAACTGAGACCACTCTCCTCCGTTGTACTAGGAGGGAAAAAGGGCAGGAGGGAAATTTTATTGTAGAGAGTGAGACAATATGGAAAGGCTGATCCTTTGGAAGTTGGTGTTTGTGCCAGTCTGCCCACTGAAGTGACCCTCGAGTCACCTGTGCTGTCCTGAATACAAGAAAAGATGGGCTCGGTTTATTCCAGATTGTTTTTTTTTTTTTCCTAGATGCATGTAATGAGAAAGAAGAAGCGAGGAAGTTATAGACTGTGACAAACGTGTTGCAGACATTATGTTGAATAAAGCATGCATTTATTATTATGCTTACTGGTTGGAGAGAAGATATTTTCTCTCTCACACATTCTTATTTTGGGCACTGTTTTTAGATGAGGTATTGGGCTTATCTGGGTCAATTTGGTTCATGTCTACACTTTATACTTGACTGTAAACTGCTTTCAAGGAAGGGGCCATAACTAATTCACATCTGCATTGCCTAAGGGATGCCTGATAAATGGTTACTAAGTACATTGTATAAATTGATGCATGTGGAGTGAATTTAGACAGGGAAATTACTAATAAGACACTTATCTATTCTTTAATAATAAAAATAATAATCACCACTATCCTTGATACAGATTTATGGTTTGCCTCTCAAAATACACAGAGTGAGCTGAAAACCTGACTAAGTTGTGAAGGAGAGATGTGGTCATTATTTTTTCAGTTCTGTTTGCTAAGGAGATGTTATTTCTCTCCCTTCTAGATAAATGAGAAAAAGAGGAGCAAAGCAGTCTAGATCGCTTTAAAATTCTTCATTAGCATCCACACTGAATAAATTTCAATGGCAGGAGCCTTAACACAGCTTTCACTGTATTTGATGCACAGAAAACGAAGCCTGCCAATCTTGCAACATGTCTCAAGATGAGGAAGGTCAACATATCAGAAAATAAAATCAGTGGCAGAGATTTCAAAGAAATTCATCCCAAGAGTTCTTCTCAATGAATGCAGTGGAAGATTGAAGAATTCAATTACATGAAAAAGAGGCCTTTTTTTAATACCATGCCCAGCTATTAGTTTTTTGTCATTGCTAACATGAAGGCATATTGTTAGCCATCAGGAAATCTCAACAAATTCATACATTCAAATCACAAGGGATTTGTTTGGTAGATGGATCTGAAATCTGGTCTGCCTCCAGCTCCTCACCCAAGATTTCATTTATGCCAAGGAGAATGTTATCCATAATCAGAGATAGAAAAATCTAACTCATTGCCATGAGCTGCTTTATTCCTTTAGAAAAGAATCCTACTTTTAATTCTGATGGAACATAATAATTAACATTTTTATTTGAGTTTGATCAATTGAATTTCTTCTCTCTTAGAAAGCAGAGACAGTGAATGGTTATCCAAGTAAATTCTGGGAAGCAATATTGCCTTTGTATGAAGAGCCTTTAAAATGTATCTTAATATTTTCCCTAATAAATAAAAATCTATGGGTTGATTCAAAGGAAGTAATATTTTTGACTCTAAAACATAAATCTTTACTTATAGAAACGTTCACTGTAGCATGTTATGTGCTAATCTCTCATAAGGAGAACAGTCGCAGATCAATTACATCCCCGCATGTGTGTGTTTCCTCATAAAGTGACTTCAGTGTTCCTGTCATCCAGAGGTAGCATTTATTTTTCTATCCCTTGATTTTGGACTGACTGTCTTGACCAAACGAATGGGATGGAAGTGAAGTTTCACTAGTTTGAGAACTAGACCTCAAGAGGTCTTGGACTTTCGCTGGCCCTTCTTGGCATGCCACGCTGAGACCTCCCTGTAGGAAGTCAGTCTGGCTTATAAGAGGATAGAAGCACTGAGGAGAAGAGGGTCAACCAGGGTTCAGCCAGCACCAACTGCCAGGCATAGTAATATGGCCATCTTGAACCTTCAAACTCAGCTGAGCCTCTAGCCAACAGCAACTGCTTGAGTGAATCCAATGTAAACCAGTAGATCCACCTAGCCACCCAACAGAAGCATGAGAAATAATAAAGAAATGTTGCCTTAGGGCAGTGAAGTTTTAGGATGATACCCTCAAAGAATTAGATGATGGAAACTGGATATACCAAAGGGGAAAAGAAAGAAATAATAAGCAATAATGGAAAGGTTAAATGAATTATTCTATACTCACATGATGGAATATCATGCAGATATTACAAATTATGTTGGCAGAGAGCTTTTGGTGGTTTGTGAATGTGCTTGTGTTACAATATTTAATGATGGGCTGTCATTAAACAATAGATAAAATGGCTGAGAAAAGATACCAGAATATTTCAAAGGCTACTAATAATGAAACCAATTATATCTTTTAACTTGTGTTTTTCTCCTAGACAGCTGGTTTTAATTGTATTTCTGCTTCCTTCCTTTATTCAAGCCAACAGTCATAAGTGCTTTAAAAAAATATTGTGTCCCAAATTGAGGTAGAACTTTTACTAGTGTTTTTAAGAAAGATTCTTGCCAATATTTATACTGTTCTGCCAAAACACCTCCTCTCACAGCTCCTTTTCTTTCCACGGTGTCAATGGGAAACCTGGGTCTTAAAATGAAAGAAACCCACGAAGGTAGGACAGTCACCTCTGGAAAATTTAATCTGGGCAAAGTAGTTAGCATAGGATCAATAAAGAACAGGATACAGGTTAGGCATATTCTGGTTGGTTTCCTTCATAGCTCTTAGCTTTCTTTGATGTCAGGTTTTCTGTCTGTTTGTACAATTTTCCACCTCAAATGTTAAGTCCATGAAGTGGAATTTTATTCCTGCTATATTCTGGTCATAGAATAAATGTTCATTAAGTGAATAAACAAAATAATTGACCAAAGACTGGCTTTGTATTCACCAAGTCTCTGTCAGATAAAAACCTCGCAGTGAGAATCCTAGACTCGGGAGTTCAAAAATCTATTCTGGGGCTTTTAATTTTCGACAAATCCTCTCACTTCTCTGAGACTAAATTTCTTGACATGAAAAAAGAATGCTAAATTTTACTCTCAAAATATAGCTTAAAGAATAAGGTAAATTTATGAGAAATGACAGTAAATCAGGGACAATTTTAAACTAATAATAATAGGTGGCACCTGTCTGTGTGTCAAGAGTATGACATACATTAACTGTCATCCTTATTGCTATGGGATGTAGATATTACTGTTTTCACTTTACAGATAAGGAAACTAAGCCTCATAGAGACTTAAGATAGATCAGCTAAGAAGAAGAGGTAGAATTCAACCTTGGTAAGGTCCAAATCACAACTTGTTCTAATATAGTAATAATAATTGCATTTGATAACTCGTGCAGATAAATGCTGCCACAGTAATAGAAGAATGCTATTGTCCCTCTCTCTTTGCTTCTTTTCTTACTAACTCAGATTCTCAAGACTTAGGATGCTCTAGTCAAATTCCTGAGCTTCTCCTTGGATCACTCTCTTCGGGTCCCTCTCTTTTATTGTGCTAGAACTTAGACTGTACATTCTAGAAAGAGAAGAAGTGCGAGAACCATACTGTTTCTAAATCCCTACTGCTGCTGCTGCTGCTGCTAAGTCGCTTCAGTCGTGTCCAACTCTGTGCAACCCCATAGACGGCAGCCCTCCAGGCTCCACCGTTCCCCGGGATTCTCCAGGCAAGAACACTGGAGTGGGTTACCATTTTCTTCTTCAAAGCATGAAAGTGAAAAGTGAAAGTGAAGTCTCTAAATCCCTAGGTCCAACCAATTAAATACAAACTTATTTCTCTCATGGACCCTGCCCTGATTGTGGTCCTAAAACCTCTCCCCTGAACCTTTGCTGTTCCCTCTTTTTAAAAATATTTTTATGTGGACTGTTTTTAAAGTCTTTACTGAATTTGTTACAAGATTGCTTTCATTTTATGTTTTGTTTTTCTGGCCACAAGGATCTTAGCTCCCTGACCAGGGATCGACCCTGCAACCCCTGCACTGGAAGGTGACGTCCTAATCACAGGCCCACTAGGGAAATCCTTCCTGTTCCCTCTTAATGAGTCATTTTGCCTCATCTCACCTCTCCCACCTGTCATCTACACAATATCAAAATGACCCGTAACTCTGACCTTACCATGTCATCCCTCTTTCCTATCATTTACAAAGAAGTTCAAGCAACCTAGCATAATAAACACAGCACTCAGAAACCAGGTCACTTGTCTTTGTTGTCAACCCCATGCTACTCATTCCCTGCCTGCCAACGTCTGAGTGACAGCTCACCATCCCCCTCTCTCAGGGCGATTTCCCTTTCTGGTGTGTTGAATCCCCACCAACTCTACTCATACTTCCCTTCCAGTCCCCGCCAGGATTCAGCTTAGGCATCACCTCTCCCAGGAAGCTCTCCTCAGTTCCACAGGTGAATTGGGTGTCCCTCTCCTGCTCCTAACACCCCTGCTTGTCTATTTCATCACCAGAAGGTGAGCCCCTGGAGAGCAAAGGAATCCTGTCATTGTTATCCATGAAACGAGAGAGATAATGGAACCTTCTCTTAGTAGGATTGTTACAAGGGTGAAATGACCCAGCACACATAAAATGCTTAGAACAGTGTATACAGAGACAGTCCTCGTGGGAAGCACTCTCTGAGTGCTTGGCATCATCTTAAATTTTCAGAAACCTGTACCACAGCTGGCACAGAGGAGGCACTGTTAATGTTAACAGTTTTATAATGAATTCTTAGCATTTGCACTGTGTCCTTAAGCTCAGAAAACATGACATTAAAAATTTATCCATTTAAAAAAAAAACACACAATAAAAGAAAAACACGATTCTTTGGAGGAATAGCTCATTTTTGTCTGGGGCAGGCAATGTACAGAATAAGCTGAAGTACTCACAGAGCCAGAACATAAAGAAGTACTCAAACAAGACAAAGGAAAACACACACAATGATGCGGTATCAAAGGGGCATAAAAGCCAACTGAAAGAGCTTTCACTGATGCAAACCACAAAATTTAACCAACAAAAATAAAAAAGGGTGTTAGATTTTAAGACCAACTATAAAATATCCATGAGTCCTTACATAGAAGATTGAATATGTAAATAAATGAGAGAGAATAGAGAAATCTCTTCTGCGGAAGAATTTCAAACGATTTCTGTGACTACTTTGCCCTCAAAGAGGTGGAACAAAACACAAAGAGGTGGAACAAAACTCCATCCTCCTTAAGTCTGGGGTGGGCATGGTGATTTCCTTCTGTAGAGTACAGTATGGAAAGGGAGCAAATAGGAGTGACTTCACAGTGGAGCAGCCAAGCAAAAGCCATCTCAGCCAGGTGATCATGGCCAACGTTAACTAGGGTAAGTCTTGATAATATTCCCTTTTGATGGGATGGGATGAAAATGGTATGTCACTTTGTCACCTTTGTGGTCTTTCTCCTCAAAATCTATATGGACTGCAGCCTTCCAGGCTCCTCTGTCCATGGAATTCTCCAGACAAGAATACTGGAGTGTGTTGCCATTCCCTTCTCCAGAGGATCTTCTCAACCCAGGGACTGAACCTGCGTCTCCTGCATGGCAGATGGATTCTTTACTGTCTGAGCCAGCAGGGAAGCATTCAAAATCTATAATATGAGTTTAATTCTGAAAAAAAGACAAACCCTAATTGAGGGACTGAGAAACAATCTCAAAAATACCTGACCAGTATTCCTCAAAACGGCTAAAACCATTAAAACCATGGAAAGTCTGAAGAAATTGTCACAGTTAAGAGGACCCTAAGGAGACCTGAGGACCAAATGTTACATAGTATCCTGAACAGGATTCTGAAACAGAAAAAGGACACTGGGTAAAAACTAGGGATGTCTGACTAAAGCATAGACTTTGTTAATGATGATGTATTAATTGGTTCATTGATCATGACAAATGTACCAAAGTAGCGCAAGATGTTAATGGTAGAACGAACTGGGTATATGTTATTTGGGAATTCTCTGTACAATCTTTTTATAAATATAAAACTATCCTAAAATAAGTTTATTCTTTTTTAAGTGTCCATTACAATTCCAGGCATTCTGCAAGGTGTATTTCACTTGTTGCTGTTTAGTTGCTAAGTCGAGTCCAACTCTTTCGTGACCCCAAGGACTATAGTCCACCAGGCTCCTCTGTCAATGGGATTTCCCATTGGAGTGGGTTGTTATTCCCTTCTCCAGGGGATCTTCCTGGACCCAGGGACTGAACCCAAGCCTCCTGCTTGGCAGGCAGGAGAGCCCCACCAGGAGAGCCACAAGGAAAGTCCTATTTCACTCGTTGGTGGTAGTTTAGTAAGTCATGTCCGACTCTTGTGACTCGGAGTACATGTAGCCCGCTAGGCTCCCCTGTCCATGGGATATCCCAGCCAAGAATACTGGAGTGGGTTGCCATGTCCTTCTCCAGGGAATCTTCCCAACCCAGGGATGGAACCCGAGTTTCCTGCATTATAGGCAGACTCTTTATCTCCGAGCCACTACTCATTGGCGAAGTTAATTCTTACAGCAGCAGATGAGAATATTGAGTCTCAAAGAAACTAAGAGATTTACATGAGATCACACAACTAATAAATCTCAGAACCAGGACTCATGCCTGAGAGTATCTGCCTCCAGACCTCATGACCATTTGACGACACTGTATGGAGACTCTCGGACAGGAAGGAGTCTCCCTGAGGAGCTCACGTGGCCAGAGAAGCCAGAGGGTGTCATCAGGCAACATGAGGATCAAAGAGTAAGGGACTGGCATAGCCTAGGCGCTCAAAACTTTTGAATTTCCTTCCAGAATTATTGCACTTCTAGGTTTCTTGACCAACTAACATTTTGTATTTCTAAAATTTTGCTTTAGAAATGACAACTTAATTTGGTAAATGAATTTCCTCATCTACTCTAAGAAAAACGTTTTGAACATTTCATCTTCTAAAGCCTTTCACTGTATTCGGGGCTTGGTAACTTTTCTTAGGGGAAGCCCTTCTCAATGTGCCGGAATTCTGAGTCTAGCAGGGCTGCTGAAACTGTTTGATTTTTGCATTGTACTGTTAAGAAATAAAATAAGGGGGGGAACAGAAGAAAGTGGGAAAATTTTATATCAATATCCAACTTCATTTATACTATTTCTATTGGAGTATTGATCAGTCATTTTTAAGTCTTTAAAACTGAATCTTGAAAAAGAAATTAGTTTCTAATAAGTTTTGACTATTCTTTCCTGGTGGACTCACACTGTTTTACCATCAGGGCTGTTTTTTGTCCCTCTTTCTGGGCTTCTGGCATAAGTTTTACCACATGGGGTGAAGCAAACAAAACTAGTTTCTATACATACATACAACTCTTTTTTTTTTCAAGAATATATTTATTGAATCAGTATATGACTCTTTCTCTTCCTGTGAGTATGTGTGTATGTGTGTGTGCACAGAGAGAAAGAATAACAACATCCAATTGATATACCACGTTGAGTCCAATCAATGGCTTTATATTCAACCTCAAGGGAAGGGAACCCCTGCCCACGCTGATCTCATCCCTGCCAACCTCCTCCTGGAATTCCTGCCTTTTAAACTACTTGTTCTGCTGGCTCTCTTGCATTTCAAACTAATAGGCTCTTCAGTTTCCCCTCTTGTCTATCCCGGTTCTCTCAGTTTCTGTAAATTGCACCAATGTCACCCACTCCAGTGTTCTTGCCTGGAGAATCCCAGGGACGGCAGAGACTGGTGGGCTGCCGTCTATGGGATTGCACAGAGTCGGACATGACTGAAGCGACTTAGCAGCAGCACCACAGTTATCCAGGTGGGAAGCTGAGAGTGGTCTTGGACTCTTTCATGGGCACACTCCATGTCTCTATTCAACTGCAAACTCCTTCCTCTCCTTTCTGGTCCTGTTGCATCTATCAAACCCAGGTCCTCATTATTTCTCACCTGGGTCTTTTCAATGATCTCCAAATTAGTCTCCTCACCTCCAGGCTCTCCAATCCACAACCTATTTTCCTTCCATCCTCCCACTGTTTTAATTTCCCAAAAGTGCAACTCTAAGCCTGTAACCCCACTGCTAAAAAAGTTAAATGGCTCCCCACTGCCTCCAGGGTAAATGCCAAAATCTTTATCTTGGCATTCAAGGCCCTTCCCCATCTGGCCCTAAACAACCTTTCTAGACTTATCTCCTATTACTGCCCTACATGAATTTTCTATTCCAGCCAAATAGACCCACTAATTACTGCATGCCTGTGCTGTCTCTGATTATGGGACTCTCTGCTCAAGTGAACTTTGCTATCTGGATAGGCTTATTCATTCCTCTCTGTTTGTCATTAAAGGTTATAAACCACCTAACCCACAACATTATTTCTGGCTACCCAGTCCCACCTAATTACCTGTCCCATTGATTTCGCCTTTTCTGTTTATAATTTTAGGGCATGTTCTGTTTGTACCTCAACTCTGAACCTCTCAAGGGTAGTAATGTGATGGTGCAGACACTTCGAGTGAGCTTGCTCTCTATCAGCCTTGTCTTGAAAGGCATGAGGGCCTGGGTTATAAGCTAAATCTGGCTGCTGTCCCACAGTGTACTCAGCACTGTCCTTTCCCTCCACCCAGCAGGGCTCTGCAGCAACCAAGTCCTTTTTCCTTCTGTCCTGAAGGTTCAGCTCTCCTCCAGGAAGCTTCATGGTCTCCTTTGTAAACAGGCTTCCACATCTACAAGCGCCCTTATCCACTGGTTTCCAAAAGGTGCTCTGAGATATCTGAATTCCATTGCAAGACTCAAGTCATCTTGAATGGGAGAGGTTTTCATCTCTTTTCTGCCTCCTTCCCTCTGCTGACACCCTACCACAAAACACACACACACACACACACTCTTGAGTCTGATTTCAGTGAACTTCTATCATAATGATTCAAAAACATAAAGCCTAAGAATCCTCTGAAAAGTGAAAGTCACTCAGCCGTGTCCAACTGTTTGCAACCCCATAGACTATACAGTCCATGGGATTCTCTAGGCCAGAATACTGGAGTGTGTAGCCTTTCTCTTCTCCAGGGGACCTTTCCATTCCAGGGATTGAACTCAGGTCTCCCACATTGCAAGTGGATTCTTTACCAACTGAGCTACCAGGGAAGCCCCAAAGAACTTGTTAAATATTTAGCCTACGTCCTACCCCTAGATATTAAGATTGAGTAGGTCTGGATTGTGACCCAAGAACACACGTTTGTTTTGTTTTTTTTCCTGCCATGCTGGGCAGAATTCCAATTCCCTGATCAGGGATTGAACTCTAAGCCTGAGCAGTGAAAGCACCAAGTCCCAGCCAGTGGACTTCCAGGGATTCCCAAGAACACATATTTTTAATGAGCTCTCTGACTGATTCTACCGATGGTCTAAGAACCACACTTTGAAAATCACTATTAAATATTCTGGCCCTTCATTTCTGCCCCTCTTCCATCCTTTGGTTCAATCGGGACCATTTTCTATTTCTGAAACTTTCCTGAAACATTCCAGCCATCGTGCCCTTTGCTCCAGATTTGCTTCAGAGCAATGACTTTCCTTCTAACCCCATCCCTAAAAACCCTATCCTATCCCACAGGAATGCATAACCCACAGGATAGGGCTGTTTATCCATGTTGTTCACTGTTGTGTCCTCAGCACCTAGAATAAGTGCTTGGCACATAAGAGATGCTAAAAACTCTTTGTGGAAGGAAGGAATGAATCTTTTAAGAGAAAATTCAAGGGTCACTGCTTCCTTAAAGCAATTCTTGATCACACACACAAAAACTGATTACACGTTCTCAGTCTGAGCACCTTTTCCTTTGCACTTGATCCTATGGGTTGGCAAACTCTTCTCTATAAAAGATCAGATAAATATTATAGACTTTGTGGGACATACAGATACTATTGCAACCACTCAGCTCTGCAGGTGTAGTGCAGAAGCAGTCATAATATGGAAACATAATATGGAAACAAATGGGCATGGTTGTATGCCAATAAAACTTTATTTGTAAAAAAACAGCAGATGGTGAACTGGATTTGACCTATGGACTGTATTGTGATGACTGATGCTCTATTCATTTTTGTACAAAATTCCTCTTTGGCTAGATTCCTAGATTATAAGTTCCTTGAGACAAAAATGGAATCTTATTAGAAATAAATGTGTGAAAGTGTGTGTGTACACACTGTGCATGTGTGTCTGTGTGTGTATATGTTCACACACATATATATATTTATATATGTAGACATATACAAAGCACATAGGAAGTGATTGTGAACATGTTATTTAAGTTTGTTCTTCAGTTTCTCATCACTAAGACCTCATTCTAGGATACTAGAGATGAACTGCCTGACATAGTACTTAATGACATATGCTCAATAAATCTTAACTGTCCTCTTCATTTTCCTTAAAACCATACCACCATCTCCTATACAATGCACTCAGCAAAACATGTACTGTGGGCCTGCAATGGCAAAGGACCATGCTTGGAACTCAGTGTGATTCTGAGGTTGAAGGTGAAGAGTCCTTAGTTAGTAGAATCCATTCTAGATCAGGAGTCAGAGTGTGGTGTAGTCCCAACTCTATCCACCCGTTCCCCAGCAAACTGACTTTCCCATTCTTGGAGATGGCCATTCCACACCTTCTCATTCTCCTCCCTTTCCAGAGTCCCCACTCACACCCAGACCCCTTTAGCTGATGCCCTCGCCTCATACTTCACTGCAGAGACGTTGCCATGGCCTCCTATCACAGCTGCACCACGATGCTGCAACCCCCCAACTCTGCACCTATGCTCTGTGCCCTTCCTCCTGTTCTCATGGTGCAATGTCCCTATAGCTATCAAAGCCAGGACCCTCATCCACCTCTGAGTCCCCTCCCTTCTCCTTTTCCAAGGACTTTGGTCTTTTACACATAATCTTCCATTGAATCATAAATCACCCACCAAACATGCTGTCACATCTCCCATTTAAAAGCAGAAACAACAAACAAAACCTCTCCTGAACCCCATGCCTGACCGCTGGGTATTGCTCCCTGTCGTGGCAACTTTTACTACCAAATCACTCCAATAACTTGTCTAGTATTATTGTTTTCATCGTGTCACTTCCGTTACTCTTTTCATTTTTCAGAAAATAAAAGCAAACCAAGAATAGAAAAATAAAAAGACAAACATTCATATTACAGCTTCATAACTCATAATGATGATACTTTGTCTTTTTAATTTAGACTTTTAAACTTACAACAAAAGCTGTGAAGACACAGGTGAGGTTCCCTTTCTCATTCATATTTCTAATCTGGGCCAAGTTGGTCTCCACCTTCACCACTCCCAAGGGCAGCAGAAGCCTCCATGTTGCCCAGTCCAACGGACAACTCTCTCTCCTCATTTTCCCTGTGGGTGTGACTCCAGACCCATCCACTGCCTGCTTGCTTTGCTCTCCTCTCTTCGCTCACAGTTTCAGTATTCTGGTTTCCTTCCTACTTCACCGACCTCTCTTTCTTCATCTCCTTGGCTGGTTCCTCCTCTCCCTCTCCCGAATCCTGGGGCTCTCATGTCTTCTGTGTCTACATATCCACCCTGAGTGAGCTCTCCATGGCTATAAGTACCATCTAAATGCTAATGACCCCCAAGTTTCTACTTCTAGCACAAAATAGTGTCCTGAGCCTTAAATATCATCGAGTTTTCTACTAGATATCTTACATTTAATATGTCTTTAGTGAAGCTTTTCATAGTCACCCTTGCCAGTTCTTCTCCAGCTCTTCTACATCAAGTAAATGGCACCTTCTTGCTTAAGCAAAACCCTCTTGGGGTCATGCTTGGTTTCTCCCTTTTTCCACACTCTCTCTGCCCCAATCAAATCTATAATCAAACTATATTGGGTGAACTTCCCAAATCTAGCTCCACTTCAACTCCACTAACCAATCTATTAATAATTTGATTGGTTGTAACAATCTTTAGACCTAATCTTATCCTCTTGCATCATTAACCTCACATTCTACTAGTTCATTACCATTGTCCAGCAAACTCGCTCTCCTATCTCTCTTAAAAGCAAAATAAAAGCCATGGATGACTGCAGTACTCCCAACTGATTTTCTGCATAACTCTACTCCCATACAACCTATGTTTCACTTGTCAGCCAGAAGGCCCACCGAATAACATAAATCTGATTGTGTCCCTTCCATGCTGGAAATGCTTACCATTGCCTGCCATGAGTAAAAACAAAAGCAAAATAACAAAAGCTACCCTGGCCCCAACAAATGCCACTCTTCCAGCCCATGATGTTTCACCTATAAAGATCTTCTTTGATTAAAATCAGAAAGCTCCCCACCACCTCTGGACCATGGTATTTGCTGTTTCCTCTGCCTGAAATGCTCTGCATCAGTTCTTTCCATTGCTTCCCCCTTCTGTCCTTCAGGGATCAACATAACTGCCCTTTCTTCAGAGAGCCCTTTCATGACCACCTTGGCTGAAATAATATCGCAACATGCAAGTGCTCTATTTGATATTTCTCTGCTTAGTTCCTTCACAGACATGATCACAACAAGCTATCCATTGTTTATTAATTGTCTTGATTTTTCTTTCTAGTTTATGGTCTATCTTCCATTGAGGAATGTAACTTCCATGAGGGAAAGACTTTGCCATAATGCTTGTATGTTTCTAAACTGAGTCCAATGCCTAGCATGTAGCAGGCATTGCTATTTATTACTTTTTAAAATGAACTAATGATGTACTCTTATCTCCAGACCTCTACCCAACCTCTTGGAATGCCTCTTCATTTGGCAAAGCAAACTTTATCATCCAGATGCATCCTGCAAAGCATTCCTCTGTCTTTCTAGTTCTGTAGGAGGTAGTTGTTTCTGCTTCTGACCTCCATGCCTATTGTCCCTGCCTCTGTCACAGCACTACTAATCATTACAATCAGTGCTGTTTACTCAGCATCAGTCTATTCCTCATGCAGAGCCAAGTGTTTTAAAACAATCGCCAACCTATACAAACACACTAGGAGATAGAAATGATGCTCTCCATTATATAGATGATGCAACTGAGTCCAAAGAATTCAAGCAACTTGTCCAAGGCCACAAACTAAGGAGTTCAAACCTAAATCTGTTTAATTTCAAAGGTCATATTCTAGTACCAAGCTGTAGCTTATAATATATATGAGTTCAACCCCTGGGTCAGAAAGACCCCCTGGAGTAGGACATGGCAACTCACTTGAGTATTCTTACCTGGAGAATCCCCACAGACAGAGGAGCCTGGCAGGCTACAGCCCTTAGTGTTGCAAAGAGTCAGACATGACTGAAGCATTCTTTTTTTTTTTTTCTGCACTTTCTCCCACTGCTCCTTTCTTGCAGCTAATAAAGTACCACATTGGACTGTTTGGGCTGCTGTAAATGCCAGCTTCTATTTCTGCACATCTGATTCTTTGTTCATGGAGTCATTTTCATCAGAATATTTTTCCCAACACCTCATCCTATTGATATGCTAACCCCAGTTGGAGTTGATCTCAAATGCTACTCACTTGTCTATTCATTCACCTATTCAAGAAGTATTTATTGAGATCCCTACTAAGTATCAATTCTTGGTAATAGCAAGATGAATGAGATATGATTTCCTGCTTAAGGAATTTGCAACCTTAGTCAAAAGTGGAGGAGGGGAGGAAGCAAATACAAGTCTGGTTAATTATTTCTCTGATTTCTCCAGGTTGTCAAAATAAATCTTTGCTTCCAAAGTCCCTGGTACAGGAACAGATATACAGTAAGTGCCGTTTACTTATTTATTGTCTTGTTTACTTTTTACATTTACTTATTTGTGTAATTATTTTGCTGTATTTCTGTATCCCTATTACCACACTTAGCATTTACTTACTTACTTGTTTGCTTAATTATCTTATTTATTTGTATCTCTATTACAATACTGTTATTTTCTTTTGCCCAGTTCCTGTAGCAGAAGGCAGAGGTCTTAGCTGCTTCTGATGCTTCTGCTCACAGTGTCTTCCACACCTGTCTCTTATACACATCTAGATGTGTATAAGAGACAGCCACCCATCCCACCCACGGAGGTCACCACAGGGGACTGAACTAAGCTCCCTGCGCTCTGCAGCAGGCTCCCACTAGCTATTTGTTCTATACATGGCAGTGTATATATGTCAATCCCAATCTCCCAACTCATCCTACCTCCCTTCCCACCCCTCGTGCCCATCTGTGTCTCTATTCCTGCCCTGCAAATAGGTTCATCTGTACCATTTTTCTAGATTTCACATATATGTATTAAATATATAATGAAATATTACTCACCCATAAAAAGGAACAAAATTGAGTCATTTGTAGCAATGCTGATGGACCCAGAATCTCTCATACAGAATGAAATGTCAGAAACAGAGAAACAAATGTTGTATATTAACACATATAGCCTATATCTCATTACACTATAATTTCTTACACAGCTGCCTCTTGCAGCCTTCCTAGGGCAGGGATTTTCCTGCAGTTCTGAACATCCCCAAAACCTAGAACCCCCCTAGGAACAGAACTGGTGTTTAAGAAACATTTGTGGAAAAAATAAATCTGTCATCCACAAGTTTATCCCAACACTTCCTGAACCTAATAACACATATTAACAGCCAAGAAGGAAAAGAGCAAAATAAATTGAGTTGGATGCTTCCAAGAAGGTTGTACACAAAATAACTAAGTGCACAAAGTGTGTGGAGTCTCAGACTGGATGTTTTTCACACCAAAGACAATACCAAGGTCACTGCCAAAGAAGACAGACATTATGTAATTAGGGACACAGTGCCAGCAATCACTCCAGAAGCTATTGCAAGCTGAAACATGCCGGTGTTTGCTCATGTCCCTGCTCACACAAACAAAAGGCCTACGTCTTGGAAACTGTTTTTCTTTGTTTGTTTGTAACAGCCCAAGGCAGTATTTGCTTGGCAGCCAGTGGCACAATCTTGCTGGAAGCACTGCCTGGACCCCAGCTTTCACTGTGGACTGTTGGAAGCAAATGAGGAAGTAAATGAGATGCCCGGTTTGTGCCTGGGTATCATGTTTGGATAGCATCATGAGAGAATGGAGCCTGCATGTTTCTGCCTTTTGGGGTACCACCCATCTTTGTGGCTGGCACAATAGGCAGTCTCACTGGGGACAGCTTGGGAACACCCACAAAGACTGGACAGACCAGGGCTGCACCTCCCATTTCTGTGCCAGGCTTGTTAGACTTTCTCATTTGTTCCCGGTAGCAACATAGGATTCCCATTGTGCAGATGAGAAAACTAAAGTTCAAAGCATCCATGACCTATCAAGATGATACAGCAGGCGGCTGAGGTCAAGCGTAAGGGCTGGTTTGCCTGGGCTCATTTTTCCATCCTGTTATCAGTGAAGTTGTCACTTCCCTCCCATCCTGGTTGACTTGTTATTCCTCAGCCCTCCCCCAGCTCTGCTCTAGAAGCTTCATACTTGCTCTTACTTATGCCTGATTATCTCTCCCTCAGATCCCATGCATGCCACTCCATTCCCACCTTTATGTCCTAACACAACATCACGTTCTCACTGAGACCGTCTGCATCTGTCACTCCCCATCTTCTTCCTTTCCTGGCTTTTCTCCATCAAACTTATCACCATCTGACTTAATATAGATCTACATTTGCTTTTGTTGTTGCTTGTGTTTGCTGTCTTTCCCCCGAAACTAGAATGTAACCCCCATGGAATCAGTGAAACTGTCTTTTGTTCATTGATGGATAGTTAGAGCCTAAAATATTGTCAGATGCATAGCTAGCATTTATTAAATGTGCACTGACTAAAGGAATAATTTGAACTTCCAAACACTCTGGACATAAGCAGACCAAGTACATCAGTATGAAGTTTATGTTTCTGGGGGAAAGTTTCTGAGACAGTAAAAGATCAAAGAGCTGGCAGTACTGCATAGTACAGAGGAGAGTACGCTAGAGCCAGACTGTCTCAGCTCAAACGCAAGTCGCATCCCTACTAGTCTGTCACCTTGGATGAGGAACTAGACTCTCCATGCCTCAGTTTCCTCATTTGTAAAATAGGTATGATAAAAATATTTCTTATGTAGGGGTTTTAAAGATCAAATGATTATGTATAAGGCATTTAAGACAGAGCCTACCACATTGTAACATACATAATTTTTTACTTTTATTATCATCTAGTTAACTATCAGTTTCCTTGAAGTATCATTATATAAAATTTTCCCATGAAAGAATGTAAACCAAGGTTTATCTCTCTTCAAGTGCAAGAAAATCACCCAACCATGTTGAGATTATTGTGAGAATGAAAAGAAAAGCACAAAACAAAATAAAGCAGAAAACAACCAAAACCAAACAAAAAAAACCTTGGTTTTCTTATCAGCTCTGGGTTAAAATCAAACCCTGTAGCAACATGTTCAGACATCTAGACACTGGGCTTCCCTGATGGCTTAGTGGTAAAGAATCCGCCGGCAATGCAGAAAAGCTGGGTGCAATCCCCTTGAGGAGGGAATGGCAACCCAAGCCAGAATTCTTGGCTGGAGAATTTCACAGACAGAGGAGCCTGGAGGGCTACAGTCCATAGGGTCGCAAAGAGTTGGACACAACTGAGCTACTAAAACTTCAACACTTTAGACACTGGTTTTACGAGGCAATTTAGATTTTCCCTGAAATAGTCAAAGAAATATTAGCACAATGATATTGGAATAATTTGACTGATTTAGGGAGAAAGTGAGCCTAGTAAACTCATGACCACCATAGTGATCCCCTTCATTTCCTGGGAACCAAGGACATGGTTAGTGTTCAAACCTCAAAGCAATACATAAAATGTGAAGCAAAGCCATCGTACTGGCTGGATCTTGGAGGTCGCTAGTCTTCTCTTTCTTGAAGGCAGGGAGAGTTGGATGATTAACCAGATTGTTCCTGGGAAGTGACCAGTCCAAGGATTGCCTGACATAAGCATCTGAATTGAATTATCTGTTGCCATTTATTCACTCCTTGGCTCTTTCCTTAAACAAATATGCATGAGTCACCTTTATCATACCAGGTCCTGAGCAAAGTACTGGGGTCACAGAGGTCATAAGAAGGACATAAGCCCTGTCCTCACGGGATTTACGACCTCACAGGCTCTTGTGCTAACTGAAATGATGGGATGGGATTTTCTTGTACTCAATTTTCTGGCAGGAAATGTAATTCTCTCTCTTTCTCTCTCTCTTTCCTTCTGTCCCTGCCTTTCATCTTGTCATCCATCTATCCATGGAAGACTTGCTCAACACAACATGCCAGGTCCTGCTGCTAGGTCAAAGGATTATAGTTGCCTGTATAAATTATTTCATTAACATGTTGTCTGAGGATTTCCCTGGTGGCCCAGTGGTTAAGAATTCACTTTGCAATGCAAGGGACACACGCTCCATTCCTGGTGGGGGAACTAAGATCCTACATGCCACGGGACAAAAAGCCTGCTCACCACAACTAGAGAGTCCATGCACCCCAATGAAAGATCCCACGTGCCACGACTAAGACCTGGCGGAGTCAAATAAAATATATAAGTAAATATAAAAACATGAACTCCATCTTTCTCCACAAATAACATAAGATGGAGAGAATTCACACAAATAGATCAATGTGTTAAAGTTTTACAGTTCACACAGCTGTGAGGCTTTGGGGTGGAGCACGTGGAAGAGGACCATTAAAAATTTTTTTTAATTAATTTATTTTTTAATTGAGGGATAATTGCTTTACAGAATTGTGTTTTTTTTTCTGCCAAACAACAACATGAATATGTACCCTCCCTCTTGAACCTTGAAGGGGACCATTTTAAGATAAAGTGGGACTTCAGGCCAACACTGGAGACTGGATATCAGGACCAACAAGGAAAACATCATCAGATATGGTGTGAGGTTAGACTTTCTCAGATGACAATTTAAGATGTACATATTAATACCAAAGAGTCTAAAGAAAAACTATATAGGATATGACAGGAAAGGAGATAAAAAGATTATACCGGCAATATTAATGAGACATAAGACTTTCTTGAACCTCCAAATTCATAAATACAGAAAGGCGTATTCACACTCAGCAAGGTAACTCCTGTTTCGACTTTCTCTAAAACTTGATCTCTCACTAGATGGTCCTTTAATCACTAATGACAGCTACTGCTTCTACAATAACAAGTAGAGAACAATAAAGCCACACTCCTCTGATCTTGTCATCTGATTGCTCAAAAACTTCTAAAGACTGCCAGTCTCCTACAGAACGGAGTTCAAATTCTTTGCCATAATTCTCCAAGTCCCTCAAGAAGGCTTCAGTCTTTTTTTTTTTTTCTGCACTTTCTCCCACTGCTCCTTTCTTGCAGCTAATAAAGTACCACATTGGACTGTTTGGGCTGCTGTAAATGCCAGCTTCTATTTCTGCACATCTGATTCTTTGTTCATGGAGTCATTTTCATCAGAATATTTTTCCCAACACCTCATCCTATTGATATGCTAACCCCAGTTGGAGTTGATCTCAAATGCTACTCACTTGTCTATTCATTCACCTATTCAAGAAGTATTTATTGAGATCCCTACTAAGTATCAATTCTTGGTAATAGCAAGATGAATGAGATATGATTTCCTGCTTAAGGAATTTGCAACCTTAGTCAAAAGTGGAGGAGGGGAGGAAGCAAATACAAGTCTGGTTAATTATTTCTCTGATTTCTCCAGGTTGTCAAAATAAATCTTTGCTTCCAAAGTCCCTGGTACAGGAACAGATATACAGTAAGTGCCGTTTACTTATTTATTGTCTTGTTTACTTTTTACATTTACTTATTTGTGTAATTATTTTGCTGTATTTCTGTATCCCTATTACCACACTTAGCATTTACTTACTTACTTGTTTGCTTAATTATCTTATTTATTTGTATCTCTATTACAATACTGTTATTTTCTTTTGCCCAGTTCCTGTAGCAGAAGGCAGAGGTCTTAGCTGCTTCTGATGCTTCTGCTCACAGTGTCTTCCACACAGGAGGTATCCTAAGTGTCTGTGAAATATAAGTGAATTGCAACAGGGAAAAGAAAGGCCAAAGGTGAGGGAAAGGAGAGTCAAAGGCCCTTAGAGGCCAAAGTTATCCATTAATTTCAGTTAGAGATTTTTAAACCCTACAATTTCCTCCAGGTTACTAAAGCAAATTTATGTGAGCAAATAAGCTTTCATATTTGCATTTCTTTGAACCCTAATTTGACATGCAAATAAGCCACTAACTAGAGCTGGGCTTCAATTGTGAGTGTTTAAACAGAAATCCCTTAGCTATCGAGATCGAGATCTGTACTTAGAAACAAACCAGCATCAGCCAGCCTGGGTAACAATGAGAGAAGGACACGTTTTCTTCTCTGAAGTTTTCTGTCTTCCTCTTCCAGGATCTCTTTCCCTGAAGAACAGACTCTCAGAACTGACATCAATATGTTGGCCTTACAGGCCAATTAGCCCTGCTCTCCCAGCCCTCAGATGGCTCTCCTCTGCCAGTGGTATCCAGGTTGTAGGCACACACCATCAGCAACAGGGAACTCATAACCTCATAAAAGTGCTTTCACTGTCCACAAAGACATGCTCGTCTTGAATGCAAGAAATTAATTTCTTTGAGTGCCATTTCTTCCAGAGCCAAACCGACTCCTCTCTTCCATAAAACAGCAGACCAGACATTTGAACACAGCAATCTGATATATCGTAAACATAATAGTAGTCGTCAGGGTCGCCACTAGCAGTATCACTTGTGCCGATTCTCCACCGTCTCACTCTGTTCTCTTACATTGTCATTCCTCTCCACTTGACTCTGCTGAGCCCAGGTCCCACTCCATGACTTTTGCATGTCACTCCCTAGCTTTTGATCTTACCACGGAGGACTCAATTCTAATGTCCCGTCTTCAGAAATGCCATGACTGGCATCAAACTCTCCATCAAACATCTCCATTAGGTATGTTAGGCCATCTTTACTGCCTTAGCCTATACTTTAAAAACAGAACTCACAGCTCTCTGAAACTGCCTGCTGTAATAAAGACTCCAACTCCATTTCTTCACGTAGGCTGACAGCTTTTAAGCCTCACTCTTCCCACTTCTGTCCCGCTTCTAGGCAAGCTGATGAGAAAGCCTGGGTGTGCCCTCCTTTGGTTGGTCAGAGTTTCAAACCATGTAAACCTCTACCTGTGTGTAGGAATCCTCATCCCATGCCTATTCCCTGAGTGCATGCATGTGAAGTTGCTTTAGTCAGGTCTGACTATTTGTGACCCCACGGACTGTAGCCTACCAGGCTCTTCTGTTCATGGGATTTTCCAGGCAAGAACACTGGAGTGGGTTGCCATTTCCTTCTCCAGGGGGTCAAAGGATCCCAAGGATTGAACCCGCATCTCTTGTGTCTCCTGCATTGGCAAGCCGGTTCTTTCCACTAGCGCCATCTGGGAAGTCTACTCCCTACCCAGTATGAAAACTGCAAACCAATCTCATTTTCTGACCTTCTGAAACCATTTCAGACCATCCTGGGACATTGATCGAATCTCCCCAGAAAGCCGTATTACATGAATAATAAATCATTTCATACTTCGTTGGTATACATGTGGTACTATCAGATTCAACATCAGAACAAACTTTTGGGTAGGAATCCATTCAATTTCTGAATAAGGGCTAAAGTCTAGTTTATTGATTTGTTAGTTGTTCATCTCTCTGATATCTTTCTCTCTTACTGTAATGAAAGCTATGATTTTCTACCATCTCTGCTTGGCACAGAGAGGTGTCTATCTGAAGTAAATATACACTGAATAAAGAAATGACTCTGGAGACATCTCTCCAGAGCAGCTCCAGTTCATCCCAGGCTGGGTGGAAAATTTAAAGATCTGATTATCAGAAAATTATTTTTTGATTGCAGGACAAGATGGCAGAGTAGAAGGACCTCGAACTCACCTCCTTACATGAGAACAACAAAATTACAACTACTTTATGAACAACTATCAATAAAGAGACTGCTGCTGCTGCTGCTAAGTCGCTTCAGTTGTGTCTGACTGTTCACGACCCCATAAACTGCAGCCTACCAGGCTCCTCCATCCATGGGATTTCCCAGGCAAGAGTACTGGAGTGGGTTGCCATTGCCTTCTCTGGATAAAGAGACTGGAACTTACCAAAAAATATATTCTACCTCCAAACACAACCACAACAAGATGGTAGGCATGGTGCACTTGCAGTATAATCAGATTGCCTGCCTGCCAGGTGGGCGGCCCGGAAACTGAATAATTTGTTGCAGAAGGAATGACTCTGGCATTCCTATACTAGTCCTCATTATAACAGTCCAAGTAATGACTACTATAATTTCACATCTACTATTAATAGTTGCTGCCAGTGAACTAGCTGCCAGACACTGCTCTTAATGCTTTATTTGGATTACTTCCTTTATTCCTTATATCAACTCTATAAATACTTATCTCCATTTTAGAGATGAGGAAGCAAAGGCACAGGGAAGTTAAGTCATTTTCTCAAGTTCGCATGACAAACAGGGCTTCCCGGATGGCACTAGTGGTAAAGAACCTGCCTGCCAATGCCGGAGACGTAAGAGTCATGGGTTCGATCCCTGGGTCAGGAAGATCCCTGGAGGAGGGCATGGCAACCCACTCCAGTATTCTTGCCTGGAGAATCCCATGGACAGAGGAGCCTGATGGGCTACAGTTCATAGGGTTGCAAAGAGTCAGACACGGCGGAAGGGACTGAGCACACACATGACAATGACAGAGCTGGGACTCACATGCAAATGCCAGAGCCCCAGACATGCTCCCAGGCATCTTCCACTTCTGCTTGGCTGTGGCTCCTCTCCATGCACTGGACCCTTAATCAGCTCCTTAAATTCTCCCACAGGCTCCAAGGTGCGTATCCTAACCTTCAATTGTGGACAAGGAAACTGTAGCTCAGAGAGTCAGCAGGCTCCCCTAGACAAGGCAGGCTGGTTGTAGACCACCCTGCGACCCCTGGCAAGCTTTAAGGACATGGAATGAGAAGCACAGAAGAATAGACATCTGTGCTGAGAAACAGGTTGGCTAGGAGACTTGTTTCACTTATAGTAAAGATTTGGGAAAATTGCTTGAGTCCTATATCCTATTGCATGTTAAAAAATAAGGATCCTTCTAATTAACACTTAGGCTTCCAAAGGACTATAATCCCTCGGCACCTCTACTGACCTAAAGGAATTGTTCCTTTTTTTAAATGTAATGTTTAATTGTAAAAGTTACATATACTCACTGTAGAAAACCAAGAAAACTATGAGAAGACTATAATAACACATAATCCTATCATCCAGTTGTAACTATTTATTATGGAAAAGATAATTTAAAGATATAATATTGTGAAAGACCAATTCACAAAAGCATGCCATGACTCTAAGTTAAATTCTGATTTTGCTTCTAACTACTTGTATTTAAAAGTTTTTTTTTAATCTCGTTGAATATTAATTTCTTTGTATGAAATCAGTTCAGTTCAGTCTCTCAGTCATGTCCAACTCTTTGTGACCCCATGGACTGCAGCTCACCAGGCCTCCCTGTAGATCACCAACTCCAGGAGTTTATTCAGAGTCATGTTCATTGAGTCGATGATGCCATCCAACCATCTCATCTTCTGTCGTCCCCTTCTTCTCTCGCTTTTACTCTTTCCCAGCATCAAGGTCTTTTCCAGTGAGTCAGTTCTTTGCATCAGGTGGCCAAAGTATTGGAGTTTCAGCTTCAGCATCAGTCCTTCCAATGAATATTCAGGACTGATTTCCTTTTGGATGGACTGGTTGGATCTTCTTGCAGTGCAAGGGACTTTCAAGAGCCTTCTCCAAAATCTCAGTTTAAAAGCATCAATTCTTCAGCGCTCAGCCTTCTTTATAGCCCAATATTCACATCCATACAGGACTACTGGAAAAACTATAGCTTTGACTAGATGGACCTTTGTTGGCAAAATAATGTCTCTGTTTTTTAATAATCTGTCTAGGTTGGTCATAACTTTTCTTCCAAGGAGGAAGCCTCTTTTTAATGTCATGGCTGCAGTCACAATCTGCAATGATTTCGGAGCCTCCCAAAATACAGTCTGTCACTGTTTCCACTGTTTCCCCATCTATTTGCCATGTCAAGATGATTTGTGACTTTGAAAAACAAGTATTGGGTTGGACAAGAAGTTCGTTCAGATTTAAAATTTGAATGAACATTTTGGTCAACTCAGTATATATGGAAACAGTTAGCATGATGAGTAGGGCACAGTAGGTTCCCCCAAAAGGCTAACCTTATGGTTTTATTTCCTTTCTTCTTAACTCTTAGTCCCACATTTCTTTTAAAGAGTAAAGACATATATATGGAATTTAGAAAGATGGAAATGATGACCCTACATGCAAGACAGCAAAAGAGACACAGATGTAAAGAACAGACTGTTGGACTCTGTGGGAGAATGCGAGGGGGGAATGATTTGAGAGAATAGCATTGAAACATATATATTATCATATGTGAAATAGATCACCAGTCCAGGTTTGATGCATGAGGCAGAGTGCTCAGGGCTGCTGCACTGGGATGACCCTGAGGGATGGGATGGGGAGGGAGGTGGGAGGGAGGGTCAGAATGGAGAACACATGTACACCCATGGCTGATTCATGTGCATGTATGGCAAAAACCACCACAATATTGTAAAGTAATTAGCCTCCAGTTAAAGAAAAAAGATTAAAGACAATACATATGTCTTCTCTCTCGTTCTACACATGTTTACCACTAATCCACCGGCTTCTTATTCTGATATGGTTCATTTTATAAGTTCATTTTCTTCCAGGAAATCAGGTTATTTAAAAAAAAATCTGTTATTCTTAACAGTTATTAAAATATTAGGAAAAATAAGTGAAAATTATACCAGTTTTCAGTATTAACTCTCACATGGGAAAGAATAATCAGAATAAGGAAATTATTTCAAAAGTATATGAGATATTGATATACTGCTATCAATTAAAAGCAGGTAGCATGTTTTCTTAACATATTTAGTTTTTCTCTGTCTGCATATATTGAGGAAACAAGGTCAAAGTAACTATAGCTCCTCTTGCTAAGGAGCTCACAATCAAGAGAGAAGAGTAAATGAATTAATTTGGCAAGTTTTGGTAATGAATGTTATAATAGGTACTCAGAAAAAGATGCATAAGCAGGCTGGGGATTCAAGAGAAGCTTTCTAGAGTAAGACTTTGTGCTGAGTTTTGATATATGCATAAGAAACATCTAGTAGGGGAAAAAAAAAGTAGGAGAGAAGGACGTTCAGGCAGAGAACCTGGGGAATATATATGGGAATAAAATGTATTGCTGTTTTCTAGAAACTGGAAGAAATCACAATCATTCAGTGAGGCTAGAAAGGATAAAAGCAGATAATACATATTGAGTACTAACTATGAGCTCTGCATTTGCAGGGAACTTACGACAGGGATCATAGAGACCCAAAAACCAAAGGGCAGGAGCAGAACTAGGACTCAGAAGTGAGCCAGAACCAGAAAATCAAGGTTCTCATTGGGAACATCTTTCCCTCTGTCTCTCCAGACAAGCTTTCTCAGCTTTGCAGATTTATAGAATACACAGTATAGCTACAACAGTCCCTGAATTTTGTATATTCTCAAAATGCAGAGGGAATGGATTAACTGGCTCAGCTTGAGTCAGTCAGCAGTGAAGAGGGTAACAAGGTCAATTTTAGGAAAAACATAGATCTGCTTACAAGCATTCTGATGGGAGCATTGCACAGAAGAGCAATTCCACAAAAGAAGGTAACAGGCAGACAACCCCACTGGGCTCATCTATGCAGGCAATCGGTGATAAATCTCAACAGTCAGGCAGGTATCTTATCACAAAGTTTTTTGTCTGGTAAGCTAAACCATATTCATCTCATACTGAAAGTTATAAGCAGGCTCTGAAGGATCTGGAGTACAAAAATGACATAAGGGTCAAACCTTCATTTTAGAAAATTATTCTGGTAGATGTTTTCAGGCAAATGGACCAAATATGGGTGCATTTATCTCCAATCCTTCCTAAAACACTGGCCCAAAATGACAGCCATAGTATATACAAAGAACAAGCACATATAATGAGAACAAGAGAGGAGGGATTAGCTGGTACAGGGAACAGCATCATATTTTTGGAAGATGGATTAGAAATGGGCCAACAGTGCAGAAGCTGAACCCAAAATGCCTGCAGAAGGGACAGCACAGTGACGATGGCTCATTAACCCCAAAGCACCCTAGAAAAGGCTGGGATTTGGAGGCCCTGAATGAAGCTCCACAGTAAAAAGGAGTCAGTTAAGACTGGTGGCTCAGACAGTAAAGAATCTGTCTGCAATGCTGGAGACTTGGGTTCCGTCCTTGGGTCAGGAAGATCCCCTGGAGAAGGGAATGGCTACCCATTTCAGAATTCTTCCCTGGAGAATTCCATGGACAGAGGAGCCTGGTGGGCTACAGTCCATAGGGCTGCAGAGTCAGGAATGAATGAGCAACTAACACTTTGACTTTTATTCAAGAGTATGCAGAACAGTTAGACAACCAGAGCTCCTTCGCTGCCCTTTGAAGCCAGGTGACTATTACACTCTCACCCTTGTAGGACTTAAAGGTATATTTGGAAAAGCACTTGCACCTATGCTGTATTGTCGTGTCCAACTCTTTGTGACCCCATGGACTGTAGCCCGCCAGGCTCCTCTGTCCATGGGATTCTCCAGGCAAAAATATTGGAGTGGGTTGCCGTGGCCTCCTTCAGGGGATCTTCCCAACCCAGGGATCGAACCCAGGTCTCCTGCATTGCAGGCGGATTCTTTACCATCTGAGCCACCAGGGAAGCCCACTTGTACCCTAGAAGTTCTAGACTCGGGGACAGCAGGCATGGTGAAAAGCAAGGGGAGAAGCTCTACTGGAAGTGGTGACTAAATAATATTTCGGAACTCCACCCCTAACTCCCATTCCTTGTATGTTCTGAGAATACCATTAACTCACTCTGGCTCTTCCCAGGCAAGAGATCTGAGAATATTCTATAGAGAAATGGATCAGTTCCAGAAGAAAAAACAACAGATAGTAATATTTGGGAAGAAGGTGAGAAATATATAACTTCCAAAGAAAAAGCTAGCTTGCAAGAGTGAAGTCTACTTGTTAATAAGCTTCTCTTCTCTCCCACCCAACCCAACTCACAGTTTCCAATCAGCTTTTTATTGCCTAGTAATTTCCAGGTGGCTTAGTGACAAAGAATTCACCTGCTAACTCAGGAGACACCAGAGATGCAGGTTCTATCCCTGGGTCAGAAATATATCCTGGAGTAGAAAATGGTAACTCACTCTAGTATTCTTGTCTGGGAAATTCTATGGACAGAGGAGCCTGGCTGGCTACAGTCCATGGGGTCAAAAAGTGTTGGACAAAACTGAGCAACTGAGCACAAACACACACACAGACACACAGACACAGACACAAACCAACAGCCAGTGAGAACTAGACACTGAAGAAAGCCTCCAACAGGAAATTCTTAGTCCATTTTAAACTGAAAACATATTCACAAAAGCAAAGATATCTCAGTGAACATTAGAAAAGAATAAATTCAAAAGGATAAGTTTATTATATGCTTGGATGAGAAGATACTACATCTATAAAAAAGGCAAAACCACAGAACAAGAAAAGTTCTATGACATGAAAAAGTATAATCTCTGAAATTTGAAAAATTATCATTAAAAAGTTTAAAGGTCATGTTTAGGAACTTTCACAGGGGAAAAATAAGCAAAGAGCAAAGGAATGCTAATAGAAAGGAGAAGGTTAAAAATTAGAAAATACAGGAGAAAAAAACCCAACCTGATGGAGGTATATGAGGGGAGGGAGTGAGATAAACAGGGAAAACATAGGAAGAGAATGATCCACACAATTCTGTAGGAAATTCCCCGAATTAAAGATATGAATTTCTAAGTTAAAACTACCCAATGGGCATCCAATACAATGACTTGAAGGAAAAAAGACTTACACCAAAACATACTGCTGGTAAATCTCAGAATAATAGGGATAAGAAGTAAAATTTAAAACTTAACAGGTACGAGAACAAGGTGGCAGAGGAGTAGGTGGGCGTGGAGTACATCTCTCTCCATGGATACCTCAGAATACAGATTCCGACACAGAAGTGCATAGAGGACACCAGCTGAGAGCAGACAGGAGGACTTGACCAGTGGAAAAGAATGTACAGAACCATGCAAAACTCGGTGGGAGGGAGGACGAAGGAACTAGGGGGGAGTATCAGCAGGACTGAACCTACCCTTGGCGGGGGGGGGGGGGGGGG